>MU696961.1:9670-21661 GCA_026770625.1 Nicotiana glauca | reverse complement strand
AACCATAGCAAATGATAGTCATGCCCAGCCACGGGTGTAGACTGGCACACCCCTGACCAGTTGCTTGGTCCAAACAAATTAAGAGTAGACCTTAGAGGTCAGACCTGCGTCTGGATGGTGATTAGGACACCACCAGACTTGAGTCAAGGCTCAGCATATAAAGGGGGAAGGGAAGTGGGAATTGATTGAGTTAGAGGTTCAAAGGAACCTGATTCTAAGTCATGAGTGGCAATAATAGAATACCAACATGACTCAAAATTGCATTCACACATAAGAAAGGGGTCAAAGGGACAGGGAATCACATAGGAAAGCATTTACAGAAAAACATGAGGAAAGCAAGAAAGCACAAACAGGCCCAAAGATGCAAAAACATGATGAAGGAAGGCATAGCAGCCTATAAACAGCCACATGGTGAAAGAAAGCATAACAGGCTAGAAAATAAACACATAGTGGAGGGGCATTATTTAACTAAGAATGACATACCAGATACGAAGTAATAGAATAGCAGAACAATAGAGTAAGCAGACAGCGAGAGATCAGCAGGAACAGACTCAAGTCTTCAGCAAATACTCGAGAGTTCAAGAGAACTCGCGAATGTTTCAGACAGTAGAAGAGAAGAGGAGTAGAGTGCTCAGTATTAGAGGTAGAGAAAGTAGTAGTAGAGAAAGTATTGCAATTGTATTGGAGTCTAAAGTGTTTTTGAGATTTTCCCCTTCTTTTTTTTTTGTTGTTGTTATGTCTAGTGTCTTCTTTTTATAGTGCAGAAAATGAGTAAGCAAAAAAGGCAAGAAATTAGTTTACAATCAATCACAGAAGGTCTCTCTAAAGTTAAGGGGTTTGATTTCAAACGGGCATGAGACAATTAAGGAAGGATGAATAAAAAACCTTTCCAAAGTACCATAACACAGGTAAATACATCGGGATTATTCAAGGCAAGATGGTACATGATTTGTGAGAAATAAGGCAAGTAGGTCAATCAAACAGCTAGTAAAAAGTTTTGTTCGAATGAAATTAGTCAGAAAAAAGGGTGAGGGAAAGTTCAATTGGAAAATCAATAACCAATCAATCGAGCCTTATTAAAGGAGATTGGCAGAACCCTTTTGAAAGAAAAACCCTCATATATAAGCACACAAGCGTCAAGAAAGAAAAGGTTGGCATAGACTGTCACGGCCCAAAAATCCCTCCCAAGGAGTCGTGATGGCACCTTCTCTCTAAACTAGGTAAGCCTAACATTAACTGAAATAACATCGACATTTATCAACTTCAAATAAAAAAATTTTGTAATCAATTTACAATTCCCCAAAAACCGGTAGTACAAGTCGCAAGCCTTTCTAAGAGTAGTTATACAATATAATTACATCATTGTTCCGAAACAAAGGGAACAAATGGAAATAAATACAATTGAAGGTGACTCTGAGGACTGCGAACGCTATAGCAGGTTTATCTTGAGTCTCCACTGTAATGAATAGCTACCATCAATCAAATGCCTGGATCTGTACACAAAAATGTACAGAAGTGTAGTATCAGCACAACCGACCCCATGTGTTGGTAAGTGTCTAGCCTACCCCGGCGAAGTAGTGACAAGGCTAGGACCAGACACTCACATAAACCTGTGCAGTTTATAGCATACAAAATAATAGTAAACAAATAACAATAAGGGCAACAATGATCAACCAATGATATAAATAGCAGGCAACAAGAATACCATAATTGTTTCTCAGCAACTAATAAATACAAGTGCAATCAATTAATCGAGTCTTTCAAATATAAATCTTTCGCCTATAAATCCTTCACGTAACAATCTCTAAGATAATATACTTTTCAATAAATATATTTCGAATATATTTCCTTCAAATAAGTATCTTTCGAATATAATTCTTTCGAGTAAAGGTCACATTGTGGCGCCTCATGTCATAATCATAATAATACAGGTCTCGGCCCACTTTTATATTTTTACGGCATCTCGTGCCCATATTTATATTACAACCGCATGGACAACTCACGTGCAATTAAATAAAACTATAATATTTTTCCCGGCACCTTGTGCCAACATATTTCTATTTCACATTGCACAACAATATTCTCATGTTACCCAGTTCACATGGTCCATAACCCAATACAATTAAGAATGTTCAAAGTGCCTCATTTACTTAACATAAAGTAGAGTGCAACTTCCAAACCAATTAGGAAATCAACAAGAAAAGATGATGTTATTTTTAGAAATCATTTGATTTAGAAAATACCCTTTTCACTTGAAGTACAATATCAAATAAATCATTATTTTTAATACGAGAAATCAATAAATCAAAACATAGTAGAAAGTTTCTTTTTAAGTAAAGTACAACCTCAAAAGGTTTAAGGGAAAATTTAGTTGAGAAATCCCTTCAGTTAAAAATATAACAATTGTTGAAATTTGAAGTATTGAAAGCTATATATAAAGTGGCGAGGTATTGAAAACAATACGGATTTCCAACACAAAGAATCACAGCAATAAGAAAAATTCTGAACCGTTAAAATACTTGAATTGATAACAACAATTAAACACAGCAAACAAGAAGTGCAAGACACTACTCTTTGTGCTTTAATTCATGTCCTCACCATAATAATCAAAATTCACTTTTAATCTTTTCTGTTGCGGTGTGCAACCCGATCCCTATCATATATTACTGTTGCGGCATGCAACCCGATCCAAATATATAATAATTGTTGCAGTGTGCAACCCGATCCATATCATTTATCATTTAACATTTGTTGCGGCGTGCAACCCGATCCATATAATTTACAATTTAATCATGCTGTGGCGTGCAACCCGATCCATATTATTTGTCATTTAACAAATATTGCGGCGTGCAACCCGATCCATATCATTTTATGTATCTCGTGGTAGGTGTACCACCCGCTCCCAATATATAAGTGGACGGCATGCGACACGATCTCATTTCATAATAAATAAGTGGACGGCATGCCACACGATCCCATTTCATAATTTATAAGTGGATGGCGTGCCACACGATCCCATTTAATAATATATAAGTGGACGGCGTGCCACGCGATCCCATTTTATAATTTATAAGTGGACGGCGTGCCACACGATCCCATTTTATAATATATAAGTGGACGGCGTGCCACACGATCCCATTTCATAATTTATAATCTTTCTAGAAGAGGCCCCATTAGGGGAATTTAGCAACATAAAGAATTAACCCGGCAAGGGTACAATTAACAACTCAACTATCCAGACAAGGGAGAATACATATAATATTTAAATCCCGGCAAGGGAACAATAATATCAAAACAATAACATCCCGAATATTTCAATAATATCCCGGAAGGGAGAACCAGCTATAACCAAACTTATGAAATTTCTACTTAACACAATTGTTATAATTACTCAGTCATAACAATTACTTGCTCAGCTTCAAAGATCTTCAACCAAGTTCTCATAAGTATCAAATAAGAATACAACAATTTAGAAATTTAGGACTCACGGTCATGCTCGACCCTCAACGTATAGATACTCGTCACCATGCCTATACGTCGGACACATCACATAACAAGTAGCAAATATACTCAACTCCTATTCCCTCAAGCTAGGGTAGACCAAACACTTACCTCTTTTGAAGCTAGGCCGATATTCCAAAATAGCTTTCTTGCTTGAATTGACCTCCGAGAGACTCAAATCTATCTAAATTAATTGTATAACTTCATTAAAATACATTGGAAACAATTTCGGATAATAAACATTAATTTAAATTTTTACATTAAAAAGTCAACTAAAAGTCAACGTGGGACCCGCCTCTCGGAATATTATGAAATTCACATCACCGGATTTCTCGTCTCGCCACGAGTCTGTACATATCAAATTTACCAAAATCGGAGTTCAAATGACCCCTCAAATCTCCATTTTAATTCTCTTAAGTTTCAAGCCCTAAACCACCATTTTTGCCCATAAATTACTTGTGTTTTCAGCTCTAATCCATGTATTAGCATCATAAAATCGAGTTTTAAGTTCAAGAAACTTACCTCAAGTCTTTTCCCCCTTGAATCCCTCTTTAATCTCCATCAAGAAGCTCTCAAAATGATCAACCATGGAGGAAAAATGACCCCAAAATCGGATATAAACACTGCCCAGATTTTTCAGAACACCGTTCACCCGCGCGGTTACTGTTCACGCGCGGTTACTGTTCACTGTGCTAAAAAAATTACACCAGCAGCCAATTTAAATTGCAGCACAGCCATTTTTCACTAAAATGGCTCTAACTCCATCATACGAACTCGGAATTAGACGATTCTTGTTCCTATGAGTCACAAATAATAATACAAACATAGTCCTTCAATCGAAACTCAATTCGGAGCTCGTTTGCCCAGTTCAATACTCATTTTGCTCGTTAAACAATTAACTCGTGTTTCGCGTTAAAAACCTAATAGCGACTTGATGAAATTAGACCAAAATTTCCAGATCAGTCCTATAATTCATTATCAAAATTCTGGAAGACTCGAAATCAAATTTGGATCTCTAGAACTAAAAATGAACCTTTAGATCATTACATGCGTATGCTCAAAACGACAAAAATCTTCCAAAAACTCCCCCAAAACTTATCCGAGCCTCATGGGACCCAACATGCCAACATAATTCATAACATTATTCAAACTTTTTCCAATCAACAAAACACCTCAAACAATATCAAAACCATCAATTCACATCGAATTCAAGCCTAAGTTTTCCAAAACATTCCGAAACACGCATTTGATCAAAAACCCGACCAAACGATGTCCGAATGACCTGAAATTTTGCACACATATACCAAATGACACAGTGAAACTACAACAACTCTCGGAATTTCATTCCGACACCCGGATCAAAATCTCACCTATCAACAGGAATTCGCCAAAATACTAACTTCGCCAATTCAAGCCTAATTCTACACCGGTCATCACAAAAATATTCCGGACACATTCCTAAGTCCCAAATCATCTCCCGGAGCTAACCGAACCATCGAAATTCATATCCGATCCCTCTAACTCATAAGTCAATGCTCGGTTGACTTTTCCAACTTAAGTCTTCTTAAAAGAGACTAAGTGTCTCATTTCTTATCAAAACCACTCCAAACCAACTCGATCACATAAGATACAGATAACGAAGCATAAAGAAGTTGAAAATGGGAAAAACAGAGTGGTAGCTCATGAGACGATGGGTCGGATCGTTACATAGACAGTCTCAAAATCATAAGCGAAATATTTCAGTTTAGTCTAGGGTTTCAAATTCGAGTAGGGTACAGAAAGGAGAGGGCAAGCCATCGAACAGACTCAGAGAGTCTCATGAGAAAGCACATAGATATAATGGCAAGTTTGAAGCAATAGAGTAAAAACAAAGCATGTTCAAGAAAACTCAAGCAAGTTCAAGAGAGAATAGAGGCGACATAGAACTTAAGAAACAGTAGGCGAACAGGTTTAGAACTCAAACAAAAGCTCAGTAAGAAAAATGGTAAAGGAACACATAAGCTAGACATGTGAAAGCATGTTGTAGAAACAGTAGAAGAGATAACAGAGCACAAGTAGAAGAACATACATAATAACGGTAAAACATAAGAACATAAGAGAAAATATGCACAAGCGAAAACACATAAAAACAAAGCATATACAGGCAGATTCACATAAAGAAAGAAGAAGAAGAAGAAGAAGAAGAAGAAATAGGAATCGTTTTAAAAGTTTTGGAAACCCTAAATTGAAACTGACTAATTTTGAAAAAAGAAATTTTGGAAAAAACTTTGAAACCTCGAGTACACCATAGATCTATCACAGATCTAAGAAAATAAAGAGAGAAAGAACCTCGAACAGCTTTCAGGGTTTCTCAAAAACCCTAGAAACGAGAAGGCTTGGAAAAGATCTGGCCTGGAACAGGTCTGGACCATATCTAGTCTCTTGAGGCTCGAACACATCGGAACGGAGCGGAGAAGCCACAGGAATACAAATCGGCAGAGGATCTGAACAAGACTCGTTGAGGTTGAACCTCGAAAGCCTTGAATAGCCGCGATTTGGGGTGAAGGGAAGTGAGCACAGGCTGTCCATGGCCTGAAAAGCCATGGATTCCGGTGGGATTTGGCTGGAGAAGACGAGGGAGGCGATTAGGGTTTTGAGCGCTTGAGAGCGTTTGAGAGAAGGGGGGGTTCAGAGGCAGCTACATGAGAGGAATGAGAGATAGGGTTAGGGGTTTGGTGGGATTAAAAAGGAAAGAGTGAAGGAGGGCCGTTGATCAAAATGATCAGCTGCCATGATTAAATATAAACCGGACGAGTTTAGTTAACGGGTCAAGGGCCGGGTTAAAATTTGAATTGGGTCATCAATTTGGGGCCTGATTTGGGGTCAATTGGGGGGTCAAAATAGGCTGTAATTGAAAGTACTTGAGGCCATAATTGAAATAGCCAGTTTTTCCCTTTTGATTTATAAAAATAGTAAAAGATGTTTAAAAAATAAAATTAAAAGTAGTGAGTTAATAAATAATATGTAAGTATTAAATTAAAAATATTGGGATTGATTTTGTATTTAAAATGCTATTAAATCTGAAAGTGGGCTAAAATTGCAATTTCATGCAACTTGGTTTTAAAATACCAAATGGACTTGTAAAATTATGCAAAAATTATGTAAATTATGTTTTGATGTATATGTGAGAATAAAATAAACTATTCTAAAAAATAGAAAGTTTTTGGGAATAATTATTGGGATTTATAGTGTAACAATAGGCCATAAATTAGTTAAAAAATCCTTTTAAACTGCCAAAATCTTTTGGGATGCTCATATATGCATACATATGCTATTTTGAAAGTATTTTAAGTATAAAAGATATATGGGGAAAAATTGGGTATCAACAGCTGCCTCTCTTTACCCGAGGAGGATGAAAGAGTTGTCAGGTAAAGACAAGATGGCCAATTTTGACCGGAAAAGACGGTTGTAAGAGAATTTTGACCGCGCTCTAGTTTTTGAGCTGCCTACATATCCCTGGTTTTACAGGAATCAGGCCATATGTAGTTTAGGAGCCATTGACGGAACATGCTGATGGAGATTTGAAAGGACGGACGCGAGGTTTTGGAGAGACAAGAGGTACTTGGGCAGCCAATCGGCTGCGAGAATCGGAGCGGGATCGCTCCTGCTGAGACGGCCGTTGCTAGCCGATGTACCTGCAAGTGAGCAATATAGGCGCATATTGTGCATAAACTTAAACGTGATGCAAGTTCTCGTTGGACCATGAATGTTGTCCTTGGACGTTTAAGATGACGTCCTCGGACCATTGTGTCTTGGGCCATGAAGCGCAAAATTAAAGGATTTGCAGGCTATGAGATGACATTCTCGGGCTATGATAATGG
The DNA here is from genome assembly GCA_026770625.1 of Nicotiana glauca. Taxonomy (NCBI): domain Eukaryota; kingdom Viridiplantae; phylum Streptophyta; class Magnoliopsida; order Solanales; family Solanaceae; genus Nicotiana; species Nicotiana glauca. The sequence continues at coordinate 14,300 of MU696961.1, read as the reverse complement.
CGCCTTCGAACCATGATGCCTTTGAATAATGATATGCAAGATATAAAGTGGGGTCCTCGGGCTATGGCATGGTGTTCTCGGGCTATGAAGATGATGCCTCCGAACGATGATGCTTTTGGACAGTTTGGCGATATTTCAGCCCATGTGATGCAAGATTTGGCGGTATTTCAGCCCATGTGATACAAGATTTGGCGGTATTTCAGCCGATGCAAGATTTGGCGGTATTTCAGCCGATGCAAAAGCGCAAATGGCGATATTTAAGCCGATGGAAATTTAAATACAACAGGCGATGTTTCAGCCGATGTGAAAAAATAAAAATGGCGATGTTTCATCCGATAGAAGATTTAAATAAATAGGCGATGTTTCAGCCGATGTGAAAAAATAAAAATGGCGATGTTTCAGCCGACAGAAGATTTAAATAAAGTTTGGCGATATTTCAGTCGATTGCAAGACGTAATTGAAAGTGGCGATATTTCTGCCATGCAAGTTGGATAATAGGGCGTTATTTCAGCCATGCAAGATGGAGACAACGCTTAGTCTCGAAAGGCAGAAAGGTAGCCTTATGCAATGCAGGAATGCAGATGGAGACAATGCTTAGTCTCGGAAGGCAGAAAGGTAGCCTTATGCAATGCAGGAAATGCATATGGAGACAACACTTAGTCTTGGAAGGCAGGAAGGTAGCCTTATGCAATGTAAGAAATGCAGATGGAGACAACGCTTAGTCTCGAAAGGCAGGAAGGTAGCCTTATGCAATGTAAGAAATGCAGATGGAGACAACGCATAGTCTCGAAAGGCGAAAAGGTAGCCTTATGAAATGCAGGAAATGCAGATGGAGACAATACTTAGTCTCGAAAGGCAGGAAGGTAGCCTTATGCAATGCAGGAAATGCATATGGAGACAACGCTTAGTCTCGAAAGGCAGAAAGGTAGCCTTATGCAATGCAGGAAATGCAGATGGAGACAACGCTTAGTCTCGGAAGGCAGGAAGGTAGCGTTATGCAATGCAGGAAATGTAGATGGAGACAGCGCTTAGTCTCGGAAGGCAGAAAGGTAGCCTTATGCAATGCAGGAAATGCAGATGGAGACAACGCTTAGTCTCGAAAGGCAGAAAGGTAGCCTTATGTAATGCAAGGAATGTAGATGGTAATAGAGATTCTTAATTGATTGCTGGTAACTGATTGTGATTGAAGTTGCTGGGAGAATATTGCGTGCGGACAATAAAAATGCGAATAGGTGCGATTGTTCAACGCGATTGCATAATATGTTTGTGTCTCGGCGCCTGCATCCAAAGAAAATTGTGAGTTTTGTCAAGGGGGAAAGGTTAGTTCGTTTCCCGTGGCCTCCGATGTTGCGTGCGTCATTTGGGGTAGCGTCACTAAACAGCAGTTGTCATAATTATGCATGATTTAACAAATATAACGTAAGTAGAAAAATATAGTTTTGTTTGAATGAACCAACGACTGCGACGTGGTTCAAAGCATCGCAACCTCTTTTGCTTCAGAATTTTGAGGGTCCTCCTCAAAATTCTGCCCCTGTTTACTGGGTCAGCCCTTGTGACGGCTGTACTGAACAAATGCAAAAATCAACTTCAGAATTTTGAGGGTCCTCCTCAAAATTTTGCCCCAGTTCCAGTGAGGTGACATCCTTGGCGATGAGTGGCTGACTTTGGAATTTTGAGGGTCCTCCTCCAAATTCTGCCCCAGTTTTAATAATAAGGGGAAATGAAATTTTTATTAAATTATGACCGAACCCATAGGTCTACCTACGTATCCCCTCTTAAACAGGAATCAGGTCAGGCGTAGTTAAAATTATATTATAGAAAGAAAAATCATAGATGGTCACACATAATATCGTTTCACTGCATCTGAATTGATTAGCTTTGGCTAAACCTCTCCGTCCATTTCTGCAAGAATAAGGGCTCCTCCAGTTAGAACCCGGTGAACCATGTTCGGACCTTGCCAGTTGGGAGAGAATTTCCCCTTGGCTTCATCTTGATGCGGGAATATCTTCTTCAACACCAGCTGCCCTGGTGTGAATTTCCTTGGCTTAACTCTTTTGTTGAAGGCTCTGGATATTCTGTTTTGATACAACTAACTGTGGCAGACTGCATTCATCCTTTTCCTATCTATAAGGGCTAACTGCTCGTAGCGACCTTTTATCCATTCTGCGTCATCCAACTCTGCTTCTTGTATGATCCTCAAGGAGGGAATTTCCACCTCGGCGGGGATGACCACTTCTGTACCATAAACCAACATGTAGGAGGTTGCTCCGGTCGATGTACGGACCGCGGTGCGGTATCCCAACAAAGAAAATGCTAATTTCTCATGCCATTTTTTGTGGCTTTCGACCATCTTCCTTAATATCTTCTTGATATTCTTGTTGGCTTCCTCCACAGCTCCATTCATCTGAGGCTTGTAGGCTGTGGAGTTCTTGTGTTGGATATTGAATGCCTCACACATTACTTTCATCAAATCGCTGTTGAGATTGGAACCATTATCAGTGATGATTGATTCTGGAATCCCGAACCGGCAAACAATACGATCACGGACGAAATCTGCCACAACTTTCTTAGTCACTGCCTTGTACGACGCTGCTTCAACCCATTTAGTAAAGTAATCAATTGCCACCAGGATAAATCTGTGCCCGTTTGATGCAGCGAGCTCGATAGGTCCGATGACATCCATCCCCCATGTGGTAAATGGCCATGGTGAGCTTGTTGCAGTAAGCTCGTTTGGAGGCACCTTTATCATGTCTGCATGTATCTGACAGCGATGGCATTTGCGAACATATTGGGTACAGTCTGTTTCTATAGTCATCCAAAAATACCCTGCTCGTAGTATCTTCTTTGCTAAGACAAAACCATTCATGTGTGGTCCGCATGTCCCCGTGTGCACTTCGTCCAATAGTATGGATGCTTCTTTTGCTTTGACACACCTTAGCAAGCCCAAACCGGGAGTCCTCCTATACAGGATTCCTCCCCTGTGAAATAATTTGTTAGATAACCTCCGAAGTGTGCGCTTTTGAGTAGCATTGGAAAGTTCTGGATACTTTCGTATGTCAAGTACTCTTAGATGTCGTGGAACCATGGTTTTCCGTTCGCTTCTTCCTCAACGTGAGCACAATAAGCTGGTTGATCATAAATCCTCACTGGGATGGGATCAATGAAATTTGTATCTGGATGCTGGATCATGGATGATAAAGTGGCTAGTGCGTCAGCGAAATCATTCTAGATTCTGGGGACATGCTAAAATTCTGTCTTCATGAATCTTTTCCTTAACTCTTGTATGTGATGCAAATAGGGAAGTATTTTGGAGTTTTTGGTTGCCCATTCTTCTCGAACTTGATGTATGAGCAGGTCTGAGTCCCCGATCACTAGCAACTCTTGAATGTTCATGTCAATGGCCATCTTGAGTCCCAGGATGCAAGCTTCATATTCGGCCATATTATTTGTGCAAGGGAATCTGAGCTTGGCGGATACCGGGTAATGCTGGCCGGTTTCTGATACCAGGACTGCTCCTATGCCAACTCCTTTGAAATTTGAGGCTCCATCAAAAAACAACCACCAACCATCGTAGGATTCTGCAATATCTTCTCCTACAAAAATCACTTCTTCATCGGGAAAATACATTTTCAGGGGTTCGTATTCTCCGCCAACAGGATTCTCGGCAAGGTGGTCTGCTATGGCCTGGCCCTTAACTGCTTTCTGAGTCACGTAAACAATGTTGAATTCACTTAACAAGATTTTCCACTTGGCGAGTTTGCCGGTAGGCATGGGCTTCTGGAAGATGTACTTCAACGGGTCCATCTGAGATATGAGATAGGTAGTGTAGGCACAGAAATAATGCCTCAATTTCCGGGCTACCCAAGTCATAGCACAACAAGTACGTTCTAATAAGGAATATCGGGCCTCGTACGAGGTAAACTTCTTACTGAGATAGGAGATGGCCTGCTCCTTTCTTCCCGTTTCATCATGTTGTCCTAGAACACAACTGAATGCTCCGTCCAAAACTATGAGACAAAGCAATAAGGGCCTTCCTGGCTCGGGCGGAACCAAGACTGGTGGCATTGACAGGTATTCCTTGATTTTGTCGAAGGCTTTTTGACAATCGTCAGTCCATCTAGTAGCAGCGTCTTTCTTTAACATTTTAAAGATGGGTTCACAAATGACTGTGGACTGAAGTATGAACCGGCTGATATAGTTGAGTCTTCCCAAGAAACTCACCCTGTCTTTCTTATTCCTTGGCGGTGGTAATTCTTGGATGGCCTTGATCTTTGATGGGTCCAATTCTATTCCTCGACAACTCACGATGAAACCCAGTAGTTTTTCGGTAGGAACCCTGAATGCACACTTGGTGGGATTCAGTTTCAGATTGTACCTTCTCAGTCTGTTGAAGAATTTCCTCAGATCTTCCATATGATCAGCGGCTTTCTTGGATTTGATTATGACATAATCCACATACACCTCGATCTCCTTGTGTATCATGTCGTGAAAGATAGTAGTCATGGCTCTCATGTAGGTACTCGTGCTTGGCGCAGTTGTCGATAAGGATGTGTATGTTTGGAAAAAGGAAGTCATCTTTGGGACTTGCCCAGTTGAGATCCCGGTAGTCGACATAGATTCTAACCTTCCT
>MU696960.1:31508-91774 GCA_026770625.1 Nicotiana glauca | reverse complement strand
CAAGGAAAAGAAACAAGTCAATAACTCATATCATACAATGATGTTCACAGAAGGTCTTATCCTACTCTTTCCACAATTCACCAAGGCTCGGACAAACCACAACTCGCGAAAGACCCAATATTTGAAATCTAACAATTGGCATCCTGTGCCCCACCAATCTCATGGTCATACCGACAACTAACTGGCTAACTAGGGCCACTCTCACAATATCATGGATAAACGAGGGCGTACCTCCACCCTTAGAAAAATCAGGAGGAATTCACCTCTAATGGGAGTGTTCAACTACGTGTATGCTTGTGCAAATGTTTCTAACAAAATTCTACTAACTAGCAAACATGAAAAAAGAGGACGGACCACACGTACGATGTTCCCTCACAACTCTCAAGCGGTAATGTTCATACAGGTAAACAACCCACAATCACAATAGAAAACAAATAGAAATGCCTCAACAGGACATCACAACTCTATACAATCAATTCCCGACGTAGCCCTCCTTATTTCGCCACGTGTGCAATAAATAATATGATAGGCACCGCCTTGTTTCGCCACACGTGCATAACAATGTCCCACCTTATTCTGCCACATGCGCAACCCACATATAAGCATATAATATATCCCGCCTCCTTATGCCGCATGTGCAAAACATCAATAACAACAATGGCACGCAAAGACCTCGTGCAACCCTTCAACAACAGTCGCACGACAGAAACCTCGTGCATCACAGTAGCAACAACCGCACGGCAAAGACCTTGTGCATCACAATATCAACAACCGCACAGTAGAAACCTCGTGCATCACATTCTCAATTACAACACAACAATGATAATACATACAGGACAAAACAAGAGAATCAACTCCAGAAATTCCATCCACCAAAAGACGATACAACTAACTCACAAGGAATAACCGTAACAGAAAAATACTAAGCGCAATAAGAACAGCGCAACAAGGGAGAAATAATACGAAATAATGATTTCCTAATACTCAGTTCAATAATAAGGAAGTTAACATGAATCAAATAATTACAATTAAGGAAAATATCAACTAAACGTGGATAACTAGCTTCTTTCCAATCAAGGCCAATTATTTACATGAGAGGTAGAATGATGCTTTCCAAATAAGACAGCAGTTAAAATGATAGTATGACTATAGAGGGATAAATTTCCACAGTTAAACAAGTGAAACCAATTAGGCAACAACTATAGCCAAAAGGGCAATAAATTCCAAGTAAATCATGTAGAGGTGAAACTAACAACATGGAACTCAATCATATCAAGAACAACTTCATGTTCGGTGATTATAACGAACTAAGAGCCTAAAAGGGGCAATTTTCCACAATTAAATCCAAGCACACACTCGTCACCTCGCGTACAAGGAATACAATTAGCAAGGAAGACTCAATCCCTAAGGGGAAGTCCCCCACACAAGGTTAGGCAAGATACTTACCTCGAACCGGCTCAATATCACTAGAAACCATGCCTTTGCCACGAGTATCCGAATCCAAATGGCTCAAATCTATTTAATTCAATCACACATTAAAATTAACATCTCAAGCAACTGATTCTATTATAAAATTCAAAGCTAAAGCGCGAATTTAGGTAAAATAACCAAAATAGCCCTCAGGCTTACGTCTCGGAACCGGATGAATTTAACATTTTCAGAACCCTCGTACTCTCACGAGTCTAACCATATAAAGATCTCCCAAATCGGAGGTCAAATGCCCCCTTAAAACCCAATAGTTAAGTCTAAGAAGTTTCATCCAATTTTCCATAATTTTGACCTTGAATTCGAATTCTAATGGTGGATTTAACTAGATATTGATAGAAAACAACTAAATGAGGTTAGAGAAACATTACCCACTGATCTTCTCTTTAAAATCCACCCAATATCGCCTTCTCCCGAGCTCCCAATTGATTTTCCCAACTTTTGAAATAAACCCGCAGATTACAATTTTTGAACAGTCATTTTTGCTTTTATGGTCCAGGGACCGCTTCTGCGGTCCTGCTTTTGCGGAAACCCAACCGCTTCTGCGGTTTCTTTAAGCTCCCCAAATTCCGCTTCTGCGGTTCTTTCATCGTAGAAGCGAATCCGCTTCTACGGAAATCCCTTCGCTCCTGCGGCTCCTGCCCAAAGGTCCTCCATCGCTTCTGAGGCTTCCAAGCCGCTTTTGCGACTACGCTTCTGTGGTTCCCAAGCCGCAGAAGCGAAAATACCAGTAGCCCTGCTGCAATTTTCCTTCTAAATCCAAACTTTGCCCGTTGAGCATCCGAAATACACCCGAGGCCCCCGGGACCTCAACCAATCACACGCACAAGTCATATAACCTAACACAGACTCACTCGAAGTTCCAAATCATATAACACAACATCAAAATGACAAATCAAACCAGAAATAAAGTTTATGAACTTCTAAATCTTCAAATATCGAAACCCATGCCGAAACCTATCAATTCAACTCGGAATGACACCAAATTTTGCAGACAAGTCCAAAATGACATAACGGAGCTGTTCCAACTCTCAAAATCGCATTCCGATCCCGACATCTCAAAAGTCAATTGTGGGTCAAAATTCTTCGTTTTCCAACTTCAACTTTCACCGAAATGCCTCTATTACTCTACGGACCTCCAAATCCGAATCCGGATGCGCACCTAAGTCCAAAATCACCATACGAAGCTGTTGAGATCATCCACGGCCCATTCCATGGTCGTTTACCCAAAAGTCCAATTCCGGTTAACTTTTCACCGTTCTAACTTCCAAAACAAGGTTTCTTTTCTAAATTTGACTCTAAACCATCCGAAAGCCGAATTCCACCATGCACGCAATTCAATACTCATATTCTGAAGCTATTCCCTACCTTATGCTGCTGAACGGAGTTTAATTTCTCAAAACGACCGGTCGGGTCGTTACATTTATAGACATGGAAAATGGAAAGACAGATATGATGAGTCACGTCATGGAACCTGGTGAAGATGATGCAACTACATCTCCATCCATTGGAGAGGAACCTGATCCCATGATCACAACAACTGAAGCTGAAAATATAGCTATTGATGCAGTCCAAGGTACTCCACTTGCTGAAACAAGAAGAGGCTAAGAACCTCAGTTAGGCATACTCAGGTCTTCTACTAATGGGATTCAGGACTAAATTAGAAGCACAAAATTTCACACCCCCTTGACAACATAATCACTCCTCTCGACTCAAGAATTCAAACCAGGTGAAAATATAGAAACTCACTTGCCTTCTCACCCTTCCTTTCTCAAAGAGAGCCCAAAAATATCAAATAAGCATTGAAAGATGCAGACTGAATCAATTCCATGCAAGAGGAGCTGAATTATTTTGAAAGGAACAAAGTATGGCACCTGATTCCTCGACCTACAAATCAAACTGTTATAGGAACCAAGTGGATATTCAGGAATAAAATTGATGAGCTTAGAAACAAAATAAGAAATAAGGCAAGGCTGGTCATTCAAGACTACAATCAGGAAGAAGAGATTGACTATGATGAAATTTTTTCTCCAGTTGCTTGAATGAAAGCTATTAGAATCCTTATTGTTTTTGCATCACATATGAAGTTCACATTGTTCCAAATGGATATCAAAAGTGCATTTCTAAATAGCTTCCTAAAAGAAGACATTTATGTCAAGTAACCACCTGGATTTGAGAATCCTGAGCATGTGTTTAAATTGGACAAGGCAATGTGTGGGCTAAAGCAGGCTCCGCAGGCTTGGTATGAAATAATGTCAAAATTTCTTATAGAAAATAGCTTTATAAGAGGGAAAATTGATAAAACTCTTTTTCTGAAAAACGAGGGAGGAACCTGCTCATTATTCAAGTATATATTGATGATATCATTTTTGGAGCCACAACTCACTCTTTTTGTGAAGAGTTTGCAAAACTCACGGGGAGAGAGTTCGAGATGAATATGATGGGAGAATTAAAATTCTTACTGGAACTTCAAGTGAAGAAATCTTAAAACGAAACATTGATAAGTTAGTAGAAGTACATCAAGGAGCCGCTGAAAAGGTTTGACATGGAAACATCAAAAGTTGTTGACATTCCTATTTCCACAACTACTCATCTAGACATGGATGAACCTAGTTTCCCTGTAAATAAGACCATGTTTAGAGGGATCATAGGTCATGTATGGTCACTCTTGTATCTCACTGCACGCAGACCAGACATTATGTTTAGCGTGGATCTCTTTGCAAGGTTTGAATCTAATCCAAAGGAACCTCACCTAAAGGCTGCCAATAGAATATTGAGATATCTCAAAGGAACGCAAGATCTGGTTCTCTACTATCCCTCAGAAGACAACTTTGATCTTATTGGATATGCTGATGCTAATTATGTAGGATATATGGTGGACAGGAAAAGCACATCTGGAATGGCATATTTCCTCGGTTCTTGTCTAATCTCATGGGTCATAAGGAAGCAAAACTCAATGGCACTCTTAACTACAGAAGCTGAATATGTGGCATTTACTTCTTGTTGTGCTCAATTGTTGTGGATCAAGCAGCAATTGGAAGACTTTGGAGTGTTCTCTGACTGTGCTCTCCTCATGTGCGACAATAAAAGCGCACTCAATATGGCCAAAAATCCAGTCCAACATAAGAGAACCAAGCACATTGATGTACGTCATCACTTCCTCAGAGACAATGTTGAAAATGGGCTCATATGCATGAAATTTTTTAGCATAGAAGATCAGATTGCTGATATATTCACCAAGGCCTTAACCAGAGAACATTTTGAAAGAAATCGACTGGCACTGGGGTTGATAAAACCCAACTGAGAACCCGGTCCCTCGATGATTGGCTATGAAAGAAATGTCCAGGTAAAATCATCTAAAAAGTATATTCTGGCAAAGTCTAATTCATCTCTATACAGTTACAGGTAGACACAAATGATAATTATAGAGCAAATAAGTAGTTAATGCAGTGCATGCTGGTAAAAAGGGCAAAGCTTACAGGTGCAAGATTCGTCAAGGAACCTGGTTCTCCTGACACAGGTTAGTAGTTTCTCTGTTCTCCTTTGCATAATTTGAACGGTTAAAACAAGTTCCACGTCATCAGTGTGTCAGTTTCTTTTCTTTGTGTCTTTTGAATCCAAACATCTCACCCGTTGATAATCAACCTGACTCACAAAACTGTCGCCCTTTCTTAACCGGTCCCTCATCCATCTTAAATACATCCATCACTATCACAACTCTTCACATCAAATTTCAAAACCTTCCTTCTTCTTTCTCTCTTCAAACAATCAATCCCTCTCTTCAACTCATCATTTCTCACCATGACTGGAAATTACGAAATCTCGAGTGTTCCAAGTAAACACCCCCATTGAGTCCTCACTAGTTAAAACACCAATGTTAGACTTCTCACTCCACACCAAAACCCTAGGGTAGGTCACCCCCACACTCACTTTCCTCTCCTATCCAATCGAGTTCTGGTTCTCATCAGAGCCGCAAAATCTCGACTTCTAAAAGGTTTGCGGCTACGAGTTTTCCTCCCGCCTCACCGAAAAAGCTGGGTGCAAAGGGTACAGTTGATGAAGAGGAAAATCAGGAAATCTCCAATCTTCATGTGGATAAAGGCTCAAATGTAGACCAAATAGCTGATTCTGAGGATGCTAAATCAACAAAGACAGTTCCTAATCTTGAGTCTACAGGTAACACTCCTCTTTTTCCTACATTTCCATGTATTTACAAGAGAAACAAAGCAATAGAAAACATGCTATCCATAACTGGTGAAGGGGTTATTATCAAAGGAGGTGAGGATGGGTCTAAGCCTCAGGGGGAAGAGGCTAAAACCTTGGTAGAAGGTAGGGAGCTTGTGCCTATTGAACCATCGACACAGAACAGTACTACTGGAGAACTGTTGGAGGACTTGATCCTTCTTCGGAGAATCCAACTCAAGAGTCCTTTCAAGAACCCCAGGTTAGTACTGACCCTGCTCCCTCCCCTCATTTCTATGCTGAGCCTCTCTGTGTGGTTGTGCCTGAGATGATATATGTTTCTGAAGAAAAAAATAGGGATAGTGAAGAGGATTTCGATGATTTGCCGATTTCCAGCCTGACTAGGTGTAGATCAGTTGTTGTTGAAGAGACAACTCCTAAGCGACCCACTACAAGGTTGCACAAGAAGCAGGCTCTTGAGTCCGCTCTTAAACAAAGCCAAGTCAGTCAAAAAGGAGAAATTTTGTAAATGATGGGAAAGTTGTGCATGATTTGGTAGTGACTATTATGACTGTGGATGATGACGTAGACAAAGAACTTGGTTCTTTGATTAGAAAACACTCACAGAAGCATGGTCTCTCCAAAAAGGGATCTTCTGTGACTGCTGAATGTCTGAACAAGTTTGATGATGTTGTCTCTAGTGAAAATATAGTGGAAGAATCTGGTGATAAGTTGGTGGAAGAGTCTAGTTCCAAGGTGATGGAAGAATTGGGTAAAAAGTCTGTAAAGTCTGATGAAAAAGGAAAGTATGTTCGCTTGTTATCCAAGAAGGCAAAAGTTGATGATCCCTAGAGTGCTGGGAAAGAGAAATTGAGACATCAGAAAGTACTGTAGGACCGTACATTTTCTCTTGACATTTTGGAGGAGTCTGGAATGTGACAGTTGGTTGAAATTTGTGAGTTTCAACAGTAGACATATTTGTTCACAAGTGATGCTCCAAAAGTGTATGAGGAGGAAGTCAAGAGTTTCTATGCCGACTTTTTCAAATTTGAGGATGATCACATATGCGCACTGGTGAATGGAGTTGATATGGTAATGGATTCTATTTTTTGGGGTCTATTCTGGGTGTGCCTGCTGAAGGGTTGTCTACTGTTCAAGGAACTTGCTCTTCAAACTTCAGAAATGCTATCCTGAAGGACAGAGCAATTCAGCAAGGGGAACAGGTACAGAAGGAGGCCCTCCTTCCAGTATACCAATTGTTATTTGAGATGGTAAACAAGGTCTTGCTCCCTCATGCTGAGAGAAGATCCATTACATCTAGTGTAGAACTTGTTCTCATGGAAGCACTGGACAACTACAATACCATCAACTTGCCTGGGATCATGATAGAGCACATGCAGAAAGTGTCAGAGTTCAAAGATGGTAATCATGGGTTGACTTATGGGTTCCTTCTCACCAAGACTGGAGGAGTTGGAAGAACTTCTACAATTTTTCAGTTGATCAACGCTCAGAACACTGCCACTGCTGAATTAAGTTAGCTGAAAGCAAGGAATGCTATTCTTTAGAGTCAGTTGAGTCAGATTCAGGAGGCATCTGGTTCCACTAGCTCTCAAAGCGAGGAGGTTGCCCGTCTGACCTAGGAGAATGCTGAGCTCACGAAAATAAACAGGAGGAGGACCTGAAAGAGAAACTTCTCAATGAGAAAATATCGGCGAATGCTCGAATGGATCTAGTCCTCAAAACCCTTGCCCCTGCCTCTAAGCCATCTCCTTCCAGTGCTACCAAGATAGTATCCCCTCAGTGTCAAGTCTTAAGTGTTGGCCTCTAATGTTAAGTTTATGATGATGTTTGCGGTACTTGTTTTTGAATCATGGATGGTTGCTAGCAACATTGAATCTGCTCCCTGTTTTAAAATCTAAATTGTTTAATGAAAACTTTTCTTTTGTTATTGTATATGCCTTGATTTTATGCTCGATTTTCAGTCATATTGTGTGTACATAAGTGGCATGAGTTAGCTCATGCTAGACTTCTTTTTGCTTAAAGCCTGTTGCTGATCTTTTTATGATGCCGAAAGGGGAAAAATAATTCAGGGGGAACATGATGGGAAACAGATTCAAGGGGAATACAGGAAATGCCAATGTTATTCTGGTTCTTAGAGAGAACTTGAATTATAAGTTTGTCATCATAAAAAAAAGGAAATTGATAGGTTATATATGTATCCCTGTTATGTTTTGATGGTCTAACAAACTTACTATTAAGAACCGTATAAGGAACCTGAAGCATATCCTCAAGAACTTAAAGATCAATAAGTCTCCAGTTGGGGACACAGTTCAACTCTTCAGAGTCAAAGGAACGACAGAGCGAATAGATAGCAACCAGTTCCCGAGGAAACTGCACAAGTCAACTGTCCCAGCTGTAAAGTTGCTACCTGCATATGCTACAGTGCAATAGTCAACTTTATGAGGATTGCCCTTTTCCTAACTTGCTTATATCATTATAAGTGATGTCACAAATGCATTATTGATATCAAGGAGGGTAAAACAAATCACTTGAACACTTAAAGAATTTATTCAAGCACTCTCACAATGATTGATCATCTAGAAACGATTTTCAAGTGCATCAAGAACAAAGAACAACACTGCTACGTACCAGTTCCCATGTCAAGTTATTATATGTCCTTACTTGAGTTGTAACTTTGTAAAAGCTCTTACTTGTAATTCCTACTTAGCTTACTTAGAAGCATTGTGTAGAAAATCCTTGTAAATCATAAACCCTTGTGTTTGTGTCTTGGCTAGAGTCAGCTGAGTTGTAAAGTCTTTGTAATAGAGTTATTATAAAGTGGCTTGTAATAGAGTGTTATAAGTTAGTGAGGGATTAAGAGGTTAATTCCTAGGTTACTTAGTTTGTAATCTAAAGTTGCTCAGTAGTGAAGTTGAAATCCTACAAGGGTAGGTCGTGATTTTTAATCCCGTTGTGCTGGGAATTTTTCACATAAAATTCCTCTGTATCATTTACTTACTGCAATGTGTCTGCTTTTTGTGGAAACTAATAGAGAACCTTATTCTCTATATAGTTTGGTGGACTCTTTAAGTTGTATCACACTTCAATCCATAAGCAACCAACACTTCATCTGGTTTTCTGCCCTAAGAAAAATTTAATCCATTTTTATACAAAAAATGATGAAGTAAAATCTGCCAAAAGAACAAGTAAAATCAATATTACCAACGTCACTAATACGCACCGGGAAAAATACAGACAACATTACCAGTATATATATGCACACACTACCAATAGTATGTGTATTTTTTTCTTAAAGAAAAACTCGTATGAATTTATCACATTATGATTGAAGTTGTTGATGTAGAAAATAAAGATAGAATCAAAGGAATTACTTGTCATAGTGATCTAGTGTGTATGCTAGATAATTAATCCCACAGTTCAAGCCTATGAACAACTCCCCCCTTCCCCCAAGTAGAGATGAAAATTATAATGAAGTAGAATAACTGAAGGAATTTAATCACATAAGTGAGAATTGTTGGAGCATGTGGATATGATAGTCAATGTGCTCTTTATTACTAATATTTACAATCCCAGTCCAAACTAACCATAAAAGGAAACAAGACGGGAAGCAACACCGTATCTGATTATTTGGTGATGGAATCTCCAAATTTAATAAATTGTACTTTTGTGCTCTCTCAAGATATCTAAACTAAAATACGTATAACAACATAAGCTACACGTAAGTATTTTAATGAAACAAAGTGAAGAATGTCTACACAAATCTATATATAATAAACACATCCATCTATCGTGTACGTCGTACGACTATAAGTACATGAGAATTTGAATCTCCAGTTGCCCAATTAGTTGCTCCTGTTGTGTGCGATATCTTCAAAATTGGGCAAATATCCTTCCAAGTAGCAACGGAGAAATGAATGAGGCAATCTTGTATGAAAAATTCAAGACAAGTGTTATACACTTGTCATGCTTCAAACCTCTCTTAAAGCTTATAAATAGGCATTCAAACGAGGCATCAATTATTAGCAACTTTGCTTTGCTTTTTCGTTCTTCACCAGCTATCCGTTGTTGTCTTTCCTTCTCAAAATTTAGTAGTTTATTTTCTTTTGTTCCTCTCTTTTAAATAGTTGCGTTTTGTAATTTAATATTTTGTTGATTCCTATATCCTCTTAAGTAGGGTAAGTTTGTTTCATCCTGAAAATATTTTACATTGCTAAAATAGTTTCTTAGGACAGTGCCCATCACAACTCAAGCCAATTCGTGTATTTCTGCTCACAAATAATATTATTACAGTATTACTGTTATTTTCCGGTGTTATTTCTGCAGAGCTCCTACTTTGCACCTTATGCATGTAATTGCGTTTGCAATCACTGTCCAAGTAAATGCATAATCGGACACGAAGATGCACAATCACTTATAGAGTGCCAGGCATTTATCAAAAATTGAGGAAAAAAACCTGATATATAAGTGTAATGACATATATAATTTCACCCCAGAACATACATGCATTAATTCCCTAACACAACATTACCGTAGGAGCAAGGAATTCCATTCCAGCTATTCAACTTTTAATCATTTTAAAAAGAGTTAATACTCTAAACCCCCTTAAATTATCATATTTTTTTCAGTTTCCGACTTAAACTATTCGTTGTCCCCAAAACTCCTCTGAACTATATTATCCTTTATATTAAACCCCAACTATTTAACGATTCAGGCCAAAGGGGAGAATCGTTGCACATTAATTGAAAATCTAGAAAAGACAAATCTTTCTTAGTACTTAGTTTCTTTTCTTCTCCAGGAAGTGTGCTGGTCTGCTAAAGACGAATTACTAGTCATGCCACAAAATAAAGAAATTAAGAGAGAATGCAATTAAGAGTTACTATTTATATAGTTCTAAATACTTGATTAAAATAAAATGATGTCAACTCATTTACAGACTGCCTGAAGGTGGCTATCCTAACTTTTAGTGAATTTAAATCTGAAATATTATGTAAAGACTAATTGATTCATAATTTAATAAGAAAAAAATAAAATAGATAAAATCTGTTGTAGCTATAACATTCACTTCATTCCATAAGCAACCGCCTGCATCTGGTTTTCTGCCTTAAGAAAAATCCAATCCATTTTTGTACAAAAATTGATGAAGTAAAATCTGCCAAAAGACCAAGTAGAATCAATATTAACAATGTCACTAATACGCACCGGAAAAAATACAGACAACATTACCAATATATATGCACACACTACCAATAGTATGAGTATTTTTTTCTTAAAGAAGAACTCATTTGAATTTGTCACATTATGATTGAAGTTGTTGATCTAGAAAATAAAGATAGAATCAAAAGAATAACTTAAGTTATAGTGATTTAGTGTATATGCTAGACGATTATACTTATTCTCACACTTCAAGCCTATGAACAACTCCCTCTCTCTCTCTCCCTTAATTAGAGATGAAAATTACAATAAAGTAGAATAATCAAAGGAATTTAATCACAGAAATGTGAATTTTTTGAGCATGTGATATATGATGGCCAATGTGCTCTTTAGTACTAATATTGAAGAATTAGGATCAAGATGAGGAAGATGACAAGGAGAGAGAGAAGAGAAGATGTAGTCTTAGCTCTGGAACTGTTCTATTGACGTTCAAAGCAAAAATAAAATACACGTGACTACTATATACACACTCTATGCTTAGATGTCACAAACTAATTAATTAATCAACTAGCTAATCACTTAACAAACTAACTAACACATAAATAATACAGATTTTGTTTCTTTTCAAGTCTTATTACTCTCAACTCTCCCCCTCAAGCTAGGTGGTGCAAACACATTTAGCATTTCTACCTTGGAACAAAGATATTCGTGTTGAACTCGGTTGTGCCCTTTGGTTAACAAATTTGCTGGTTGTTCTTTGGCGGGAATGTACTCAGTTTTTATTAGCCCCTTCTATACTTTTCTCTTACAAAGTGGCAGTCAATCTGTATATGCTTAGTTCTGTTATGAAATACTAGATTGGCTGCTATTTGCATTAATGTTGCTTTGCTATCAATATTAACCTCAACGGGGAGTTTTACCTCCATTCCAACTTCTTTGAATAACCCCAAAATCCATGTTAAGTTGTAGTTGTAGAGGATAGGCTTCTATATTCTGACTCAGCAGAGCTTCTAGATATAGTGATTTGCTTATTGGACTTCTAAGATATTAGTGAGTCACTAAACTTGACAAGGAAACCTGTTATAGATTTTTAAGAATGTGGGCAAGCTGTCCAATCAGTAGCATAGTACGCTGTGATCCTCTTGTCAGCTTTGCTTGATAGAAGTACTCCTTGTTCAGGTTGATTTTTCACATATACCATACCGAAATATATATTATATTACATAAAAAACATATTATCAATTATAACATAAATATAAAAAATCTAAAATTGTACTTTCCTTTACTCTCAAAGTTCATCAATTAACTCTAAACAAGTAACAAGACATTTCTAATGATCAAATATTCTTTTATGTATAATTTTCTCTATTTGGATCGATATTTGCTAGTTTTGGTAGAAAAAAAATTGTCAACAAATATTTTAAGTTTAGTATTTTTGAGTACTTTAATTAAGAATATTAGAGTGTATGGCTCTATGCACTAGTTAGTATTCAAACCGAATAAACCGAAGTTACCGAACCGAATAAACCGAAGTTACCGAACCGAATAAACCGAAGTTACCGAACCGAATAAACCGATCCATACCAAATTTAATTAGGTACGATTGGTATAGGATTTTAAGAAACCGAATACAAAAAATACCAAACGAAAATATCTAAATACCGTACCGTACCGATCGATGAACACCCCTACTTAGGGCAGCTTCAAGATGTGATTTCTTTGGTTGATGTAGAAATTGGCTTAAGTTTTGCACACTGAGTGCACTGTCTGGTCTTGTTATGGTTAAGTGAGTAACTTGCCTATAAGCCTATGATAAGAGCTTGCACTAAGCACTTGCGATGACCCGACCGGTTGGTTTCAGCATTTGTGCTTCGTTCAGTAGTTTGAGGGCATGTGCAGCTCCGTATGATGTAGTATGACTTGTGTGTATCTATAATTTTGGTTTTAAGGTGATTCGAAATTGATTTGGAAGAATGATTCTCAACTAGGAAGCTTTAAATTGGAAGAGTTGATCAAGTTTGACTTTTGAGTATTTGACCTCAGATAGGAGTTTTGATGGTTCTATTAGGTACGATTGTGATTTTGGACTTGGTGTATGCTCGGATTTGCATTTTGATATTTCTAGAAGGTTTCAGCACTAATTGGCGAAAATTAGCAATTTGAAGCTTTGGAATGTTCATAAGTTTGACTAGAAGTTGACTTTAATGATATCGGGTTTGGATTGTGGTTCGAGGAATTGAAATAGCTTCTTTATGTCATTTGGGACTTGTATGCAAAATTTGAGGTCATTCTGAGTTGATTTGATATGGTACGACACAAGTTTTGGATATTGAAAGTTAAAAAGTTCATTAAGTTTGATTTGAGGTGCGATTCGGGGTTTCGATGTTGTTATACGTGATTTGAGGTCTCGAGTAAGTCCGTATTATGTTATGAGATTGGTATATTAGGACAGGGTCCCGAGGGGCTCGGGTGAGATTCAAATAGATTTGGTTTGTGTTGCGCTCAATTTTTATATTTCGACGTCGTTTTTCAAGTATAAATGGTACCACATTAAGCAAATGAGCTTCAATTTCTATTTTGAAGAATTAGATCCGTATCTTAATTTGGGAACCATAGCAACTCGAATCATTAAATTTCGACTTCATATGAGGAATTTATGGTCATTTTACTAAGAATTGGTGTCACGACCCAATTCCAATACCCTGTCGTGATGGCGCCTCTCGTGAAGACAAGGCCAGCCAACAGAACATCAATACCTCTTTAGCAGTTACTTAGCATGGATAAGTCCAAAACATTAATAAAATTATCATAAACGCGGAAGAAAACTGATAAAACAGGGAAAACCATCCCGACATAGCGTGAAATCGGGGTGTCACAAGTCATGATCTACTATAGAGTTTAAATTAAGAATACAAATGTAAAGTCTGATACAGCTGTCCGAAGGGAAAAGCCAAAGATATGAAATAGGAGAGATAAGGGCTGCGGACGTCAATAGCTACCTCGTCACTCCGACTAGCCTCCTGATCTGGGAAGAATCAGTGCTCAGGGGTAGACTCCACAATGCCTGTATCTGCACACATGGTGCAAGGAGTAATGTGAGTACTCCGACCCAGTGAGTAACAACAATAAGTAACATCTGAAAGTAAGAAAACACATAACAACACAAGGCAATCCTATATCAGGCAATAAAAGTAGTAAATCCGTAGAACAGAACAACATAAAAGTGAAATTTCCTTTTTAAAGTAAAACCAGTAAATCAGGTAAGATATCAAATCGATAGTGAATAGAAATATGCCCCTCGGGCCCAATATCAATCGCTCAAAAACAGTATCAGCCCTTCAAGCTCGGTATCATATCACTCAGATCAGTACAACCCCTCGGGCTCAGTATCACATCACATGGGTACCCCGCTCACTGGGGGTGTACAGACTCCGGGAGGGGCCCCTTACGGCCCAAGAGCAATATCAAGCTACCTCGTGTCATATATATCAAGGCCTGAATGCCTGCTCACATCATACTCAAGGCCTGAAAGCCTCCTCACATATCACTCGAGGCCTGATAGCCTCCTCACATATCACTCGAGGCCTGAAAGCCTCACTCAGTCCCGAAAAATATCATAAGCCCCTCGGGCATTAATAAATAATAGTTCTCACCCCAAACATCAGTGAAATATCATTTAAAGTCTCAAAATTCATTTAAAGCGGCTGAATTTGCAAAACAGAATAATCATTAGGACTGAGTTCAAATAACATATCAAAATAGTGATAACAATCCCCGAAGGATTCAAATAATTGGCTTTAAGCCGAAAACATGGTAATAAGCCCAAATCATGATGATAAACAAATCAACTTAGTCAAATACGTGGAAAAATATCAAATGGAATGGACCAAGTCACAATCTTCAGTAGTAACAACCCCGCACTCGCCATTAAGCGCGCATTTCACCTAAATACAACACTACATTGTGCAAATCCGGGGTTTCAAACCCTCAGGATATCATTTACTATAATTACTCACCTCTAGTCGGCCAAAAGTCTAGCTCACTTTGCCTTTTCCTCTCGAATCGACCTCCTCGTGTGTCAAATCAGATCAAAACCACAAGGAATACGTTACAATAGACTAAAGGAACATAACCCAATCGAAAAGACTCAAAAATATCAAAAATCACGAAATTGGCAAAACCCGAGCCCCAGGCCCACTTCTCGAAAAATTATAAAATTTACATCACCAGATTCCTCGTCTTGTTAAGAGTCCGTACATATTAAATTTACCAAAATCGGAGTCCATTTGGCCCTTCAAATTTCATTTTTAAATTACCAAGTTCCCAAGCCCTAGCTTCACTCTCTTTTGATGAATTTCAACCAATTTCCATATTAAATTTATCATAATTCCATGTATGTAGGCCAAGGGACTTACCTCCAATCATACCTAGTCGAAATCCCCCTTCAATTCCGTCCAATAGCTCTCAAGCTCGCTTAAAAATGGTGGAAATTACATAAGCCTCGCGGAATGAAAATGAATATAAAAACCCTTCTGCCATCAGGGGTTTCTGCTTCTGCGGTCCCCATCCCCGCTTCCGCGATACCGCTTATGCGGAAATTTCATTTTAAAAATCAAGGCTGCTTCTGCGACATACTTTCCGCTTCTGCGAAACTAAATCTCCAGACCAGAATTGCTTCTGCGATTGCCTGTCCGCTTCTGTGGACTCGCTTGAGCGAACATGGTTCCGCTTCTGCGGAACTACCCTACTAGGCCTTGGACCGCTTTTGCGACTCTCTTTCTGCTTCTGCGGAGCCGCCTATGCGGATACCCTTCCACTTCTGCGGAAGTTCCCTTCCATAAGCCATTTCGCACCTGCGACCCTTGCCTCCACACCTTCGATACCGCATCTGCGGTTTCCTTTCCGCAGATGCAGAAATATGTGCTGCTGCCAAAACCTGCAATTTTTCAACTTCAACTTTCATTCCGTTAACCATCAGAAATCACCCCGAGGCCCCCGGGACCTCAACCAAAGGTACCAACACATCTTAAAACATTATTCAAACTTGCTCCAATCATCAAAACACCTCAACTAACACCAAAATCATTGAATTACCTCGAATTCAAGCCTAAGTTTCTTAAAAACTTCCGAAACACACATATGATCAAAAACCCGATCAAAACACCTCCGAATGATCTGAAATTTCGCACTCACACCCAAAATCAACTAACAAAGTTACTGCAACTCTCGGAACTCCATTCTGACCCTCGGATCAAAATCTCACTTATCAACCGGAATTCGGCAAAATACTAACTTCGCCAATTCAAGCCTAATTCTACACTGGACCTCCAAAATAAATTCCGATCACACCCCTAAGTGAAAAATCATCCCTCGAAGATAACCGAATCACCGAAAATCACATCCGAACCCTCTAACTTAATAGTCAACATCCAGTTGACTTTTTCCAAAACATGCATTCCTTAAAGAGACTAAGTGTCTCATTTCCATCTAAACCAATCCAGTTCGACTCGATCACCTCAAATACTGACAATGAAGCATAGAGAAACATAAGATGAGGGAAACAGGGCGGTAACTCATGTGACGACGGGCCGGGTCATCACATCCTCCCCAACTAAAACAAATGCTCGTCCTCGAGCGGGTCAAGAAACATACCTGGAGCCTCAAACAAGTGAGGATATCTGCTCCGCATCTCCCTCTCGGTCTCCCAAGTAGCCTCCTCCACGGGCCGATCTCTCCACTGCACCTTCACTGAAGCTATATCCTTTGATCTCAACTTTTGAACCTGACGATCCAAAATAGCCACTAGCTTTACATCATATGTCAAATCATCATCCAACTGAACCGTTCTGAAGTCCAATACATGAGACGGGTCCCCAACATACTTTCGGAGCATAGACAAATGAAATACTGGATGCACGCTCGACAAGCTGGGTGGAAAAGCAAGCTCATAAGCCACCTCTCCAATCCTCCTAAGTATCTCAAAAGGCCCAATAAACCGCGGTCTCAACTTCCCTTTCTTCCTAAACCGCATAACACCCTTCATGGGCAAAACCTTCAGCAAGACCTTCTCACCTACCATATAGGACACATCCCGAACCTTTCGGTCCGTATAATTCTTCTGACGCGACTATGCTGTACGAAGCCTCTCTTGAATCAGCCTCACCTTCCCTAAGGCATCCTGAACTATCTCTGTCCCCAATAACCTAGCCTCGCCGGGATCGAACCATCCGACATGATATCTACATTGCCTCCCATACAACGCCTCATACAGAGCCACCTAAATGCTCGATTGATAACTGCTGTTGTAGGCAAACTCTACAAGCTGCAAAAACTCATCCCAAAGACCCCCAAAATCAATAACACATGCACGCAACAGGTCTTCCAATATCTGAATAGTACGCTTGGACTGTCCATCCGTCTGAGGATGAAATGCTGTGCTTAACTCTACCTGCGTACCCAACTCTCACTGAAATGTCCTCCAGAATTGAGACGTGAACTGAGTACCCCTATCTGAGATAATAGACACTGGAACCCCATGCAATCGGACAATCTCCTGGATAAAGATCCCTGCCAGCCGCTCCGAAGAATAAGTAGTACATACTGGAATGAAGTGCGCGGACTTGGTCAGCCTGTCCACAATCACCCAAATCGAATCGAACTTCTTCAAATTCTGAGGGAGACCACTCACAAAATTCATAGTAATCCTCTCCCACTTCCACTCAGGAATAACCATCCGCTGAAGAACACCGCCCGACCTCTAATGCTCGTACTTTACCTGCTGACAGTTGAGACACTGAGCCACAAACCCTACAATATCCTTCTTCATCCTCCTCCACCAATAGTGCTGCCTCAAGTCCTGATACATCTTCGCGGCTCTCGGATGAATGGAATACCGCGAGCTGTGGGCCTGCTCCAATATCAACTCCCGAAGCCCATCCACATTGGGCACACAGATCCGGCCCTGCATCCTCAACACACCATCATCATCAATGGTCACATCCCTGGTATCATCATGCTGAACCCTGTCCTTAAGGACAAGCAAATGCGGATCATCATACTGGCGCTCTCTGATGCGGTCATACAAGGAAGTCCGAGAGACTACACAAGCCAACACCCGACTAGGCTCCAAAATGTCTAACCTCACCATTCGATTGGCCAAAGCCTGGGCATCAACTGCAAAGGGCCTCTCCCCAACTGGAATGTATGCCAAGCTACCCATACTAACTGCCTTCCGGCTCAAAGCGTCGGCCACTGCATTGGCCTTCCACGGGTGATACAATATGGTAATATCATAGTCCTTGAGTAACTCCAGCCACCTCCGCTGCCTCAAATTAAGATATTTTTGCTTGAATAGATGTTGAAGACTGCGATGATCAATGAATACCTCACAGGATACTCCATACAAATAGTGCCTCCAATTCTTCAAAGCATGAACTATAGCATCCAACTCCAAATCATGTACAGGGTAGTTTTTCTCGTGGGACTTCAACTGATGAGAAGCATATACAATAACCCTATCCTCCTACATCAACACACATCCGATCCCAACTCTCGAAGCATCAGAATACACAGTGTAAGAACCTGAAGCTGATGGCAATACCAACACTGGAGCCGTGGTCAAAGCTGTCTTGAGCTTCTGAAAGCTCTCCTCGCACTCATCTGACCGCACAAATAGAGCACCCTTCTGAGTCAACTTGGTCAAGGGCGATGCAATAGAGGAAAATCCCTGAACAAACTGGCGATAATACCTTTCCAACCCAAGGAAACTACGAATCTCTGTGGCTGAGGTCGGTTTAGGCCAACACTGCACCGCCTCTATCTTCTTCGGGTCGACCTGAATACCTTCGCTGGACACCACGTGTCCCAAGAAAGCCACTAACCCAAGCCAAAACTCACACTTGGAGAACTTTGCATAAAGCAATAACACTCGCAAATGCTGCGCGTGCTCCTCCTAGCTACGGGAGTACACCAATATATCATCAATAAAAACAATCATGAACGAATCCAGATAGGGTCGAAATACATTGTTCATCAAGTGCATGAATGCGGCTGGGGCATTTGTTAGCCGAAAGGACATAAGAAGAAACTCATAGTGCCCATATCTAGTCTTGAAAGCAGTCTTCATAATGTCTGAATCTCTGATCTTCAACTGGTGATAGCCTGAACGGAGATCGATCTTGGAGAATACCCTTGCCTCCTGAAGCTGGTCAAATAAATCATCAATACGAGGCAGAGGATACTTGTTCTTCACTGTCACTCTGTTCAATTGCTTGTAGTCAATGCACATTCTCATTGTGCCATATTTCTTTTTCACAAATAGAACCGGTGCACCCCATGGTGACACACTTGACCGAATGAACCCCTTATCTAGGAGCTCCTGAAGTAGATCCTTCAACTCTGCTGGTGCCATACGATAGGGAGGAATGGAAATGGGCTGAGTGCCCGACATCAGGTCAATGCCAAAGTCAATGTCCCTGTCCGGTGGCATACCCGACAAGTCTGCAAGAAACACATCGAGAAACTCCCTCACAACTGGGACCGAATCAATGCTAGGAGTCTCAGCTCCAACATCCCTCATAAAAGCAAAATATGATAGACAACCTTTCCCAACCATACGCTGGGCCTTTAGGAAAGAAATCACCCTGCTAGGCACATAATCAGTCATACCACCCCACTAGATCCTCGGAACACTCGGTATAGCAAGAGTGACTATCTTAGCATGATAGTCCACAATAGCGTGACATGGAGATAACCAGTCCATGCCTAAAATAACATCAAAATCTACCATGCTTAATAGCAATAGATCAACTCGGGTCTCCAGACCCCCAATAGTCACCAAACACGATCGATATACATGGTCTACAATAATAGTATCACCCATCGGGGTGGATACATGGACAGGTAAGGCAAGACACCCACAGGTCATACCCAAATGATGAGAAAATTATGAAGACACATAAGAATAGGTGGAACCGGGATCAAATAAGACTGAGGCATCCCTGTGGCAGATTGAAATAATACCTGTGATGACAACATCTGAAGCAATGGCATCTATCCTGCCCTGAAGAGCATAAAAGCGAGCTTGACCACCGCCCGATTGGCCTCATCCTCTGGGGCAACCCTTGGCTGCCTGACCCTCATCCCTAGCTAGCGGGGCGAGTGCTGAAGAAACTGAACCAGAAGATGATGGCTGACCCCTCTGCTAAGACTGACTACCACGAAGCTGAGGACACTGCCTCCACATATTCCCAAACTCTCTGCACTCATAACAACTCCCGAGTGTTGGAAAATGGGACTGAAGGGAACTCCGCGCGCCAGAGTGACTAGCTGACGCAATCGACCTGGAAGAACCCTGAACAGATGGAGCTCGAGATGAACCCTGTGCTGGAAGAGCGCTAAGAGATGGCTAACTTTGCTGAGAACCCTGATGACCACGACCTGAAGATGCCCCACGATACTCGGAACGCGCCGACTGAGCGGGCTTGAAAGAGCGACCCCTACCCTGCTGAAACTGGTCCCTCGAAGGAGTACTACTGAAACTGCCAGAATCTCGAGGCCTCTTGGCATCCCTCTCCTCCCGATCCTGGCAGCGAACTGACTCAATATCTCGAGCTATATCCACCACCTCCTCAAAGCAAATACCAATCACTCTCTCTTTAGTCATAAGAACATGAAAATGATAGTTAAGGCCATCCACAAATCTCCTGGTCCGCTCACGCTCCGACGGAACCAGCCAAACTGCATGATGAGCCAACTTTGAGAACCTCATCTCATACTGAGACACAGTCATGTCTCCCTGTCGTAGCCACTCGAACTGCCTACGCAGATCCTTCCTACGAGACCGCGGCACATACTTCTCCAAAAAGAGAATGGAGAACTCCTGCCAAGACAAATGTGCTGCACCAACTGGCCTACGCCGCTCATACGCCTCCTACCAAGTGAAGGTTGCTCGAATAAACTGAAAAGTAGTAAAAGGCACACCACTGGACTCAATAATCCCCGCTGTGCGGAGCATCCACTGATATCTATCAAGAAAACCCTGGGCATCCTCGCCCTCAACTCCACTGAATGTCGAAGGCTGGAGCCTCCCAAACCTCTCGAGGCGACATTGCTCATCCTCGGGCATAACTGGAATCCTGAACTCCTACACTGGAGCAACTGGCTGAGCTGGAGGTTCCTCTGGAGTCTATAATCCCTGCACTACCTGCTCAGGTGTGCGAGCAGCGGGGGTCTGGTTGCCTCCCCCGACCTGTGAAGTAGCTGCTACGGTGGTGGTGGCTGAAGCCACCTGAGCCAGGCCCGTACAAACTGTCAATATCTGGGCTAATGTCTCCTGGAGACCCGGAATCACAATGGGCACAGCTGGTGCCTGAATTGGTGCTGCTGGAGCCTAGTCCTGAGTTGGGGCAACTAAAGGATCCACATGTGTTTCCCCTGCTGCCTTGCCACAACTACGACCACGACCGCGTCCACATCCCCTGGTAGCCTCAAAAGGTGGTACTGGTGGTCATCCGTCACGTCCGATAGCTCATGCCTCACCATCTGTGAGAGAATAGAACAAAGAGAAGTTTAGTACCCGAATTAACAAGTTCGCACGACAGAATTCCAAGAATGTGAAGTTTTCCTAAAAGTTCTGCAGCCTCCTGAGGATAAGTACAGACGTCTCCGTACCGATCTGTGAGACTATACTAAACCAGCTCGTAACTCGCGAGACCTAGTAACCTAGGCTCTGATACCAACTTGTCACGACCCAATTCCCAAACCTGGTCGTGATGGCGCCTCTCATGAAGACAAGGCCAGCCAACAGAACATCAACACCTCTTTAGCAGTAACTTAGCATGGATAAGTCCAAAACATTAATAAAATTATCATAAGCACGGAAGAAAAGTGATAAAACAGGGAAAACCATCCTGACATAGCGCGAAATCGGGGCGTCACAAGTCATGAGTTACTACAAAGTTTAAATTAAGACTACAAATGTAAAGTCTGATACAGCTGTTAGACGGGAAAATCCAAAAATATGAAATAGGAGAGATAAGGGCTGCGGACGTCAACAGCTACCTCGTCACTCCGACTAGCCTCCTAATATGGGAAGAATCAGTGCTTAGGGGTAGACTCCATAATGCCTGTATCTGCACACATGGTGCAGGGAGTAATATGAGTACTCCGACCCAGTGAGTAACAACAATAAATAACATCTGAAAGTAAGAAAACATATAACAGCACAAGGCAGTCCTATATCAGGCAATAAAAGCAGTAAATCCGTAGAACAAAACAGTATAAAAGTGAAATTTCCTTTTTAAAGTAAAACCAGTAAATCAGGTAAGATATCAAATCGATAATGAATAGAAATCTGCCACTCGGGCCCAACATCAATTGCTCAGAAACAGTATCAGCCCCTCGGGCTCAGTATCACATCACTCAGATCAGTATCAGCCCCTCGGGTTCATTATCACATCACATGGGTACCCACACTCACTGGGGGTGTACAGACTCCGGGAGGGGCCCCTTATGGACCAAGCACAATATCAAGCCACCTGGTGTCATATAAATCAAGGCCTGAAAGCCTGCTCACATCACACTCAAGGCCTGAAATCCTCCTCACATATCACTGGAGGCATGATAGCCTCCTCACATATCACTCGAGGCCTGAAAGCCTCACTTAGTCCCAAAAATTATCATAAGACCCTCGGGCATCAATAAATAATAGTTCTCAGCCCAAACATCAGTGAAATATCATTTAAAGTCTTAAAATTTATTTAAAGCGGCTGAGTTTGCAAGATAGTATAATCATTAGGTCTGAGTTCAAATAACGTATCAAAATAGTGATAACAATCCCTGAAGGATTCAAATAATTGGCTTTAAGCCTAAAACATGGCAATAAGCCCAAATCATAATGATAAACAAATCAACTTAGTCAAATACGTGGAAAAATATCAAACGGGATGGACCAAGTCACAATCCCCAGTACTAACAACCCCGCGCTCGCCATTAAGCGCACATTTCACCTCAACAGCACAACGTTGTGCAAATTCGGGGTTTCAACCCTCAGGATATCATTTACTATTATTACTCACTTCTAGCCGGCCAAAAGTCTGGTTCGCTATGCCTTTTCCTCTCAAATCGACCTCCTCGTGCATTGAATCTGATCAAAATTACAAGGAATACGTTACAATAAGCTAAAGGAAAATAACCCAATCGAAAAGACTCGAAAATATCAAAAATCACGAAATTGGCAAAACCTGAGCCCCGGACCCACTTCTAAAAAAATTACAAAATTTACATCACCGGATTCCTCATCTCGCCACGAGTCCGTACATATCTAATTTACCAAAATCGGAGTCCTTTTGACCCTTCAAATTCCATTTTTAAATCACCAAGTTCCCAAGACCTAGCTTCACTCTCTTTTGATGAATTTCAACCAATTTTCGTGTTAAATTTATCATAATTTCATGTATTTAGGCCAAGGGACTTACCTCCAATCACACCAAGTTGAAATCCCCCTTCAATTCCGTCCAATAGCTCTCAAGCTCGCTTAAAAATGGTGGAAATAACATAAGCCTCGCGGAACAAAAATGAATATAAAAACCCTTCTGGCATCAGGGGTTTCCGCTTCTGCGGTCCCTATCCCCGCTTCCACGATACTGCTTCTGTGGAAATTTCATTTTAAAAATCAAGGCCGCTTCTGCGACATACTTTCCGCTTCTGCGGAACTAAATCTCCAGAGCAGAATCGCTTCTGCGATTGTCTGTCCGCTTCTGCGGACTCGCTTGAGCGAACATGGTTCCGCTTCTGCGGAACTACCCTACTAGGCCATGGACAGCTTTTACGACCCTCCTTCCGCTTTTGCGGAGCTGCCTATGCGGACACCCTTCTGCTTCTGTGGAAGTTCCCTTCCATAAGCCATTTCGCACCTGCAACCCTTGCCTCCACACCTGCGGCACCGCATCTGCAGTTTCCTTTCCGCAGATGCGGAAATACCTGCTGCTGCCAAAACCTGCAATTTTTCAACTCCAACTTTCATTCCGTTAACCATCCGAAATCACCCCGATGCCCTCTGGACCTCAACCAAAGGTACCAACATATTTTAAAACATTATTCAAACTTGCTCCAATCATCAAAATACCTCAACTAACACCAAAATCATCGAATTACCTCGGATTCAAGCCTAAGTTTCTTAAAAACTTCCGAAACACGCATATGATCAAAAACCCGACCAAAACACCTCCGAATGATCTGAAATTTTGTACACAAACCTAAAATCACCTAACGAAGATACTGCAACTCTCGAAACTCCATTCTGACCCTCGGATCAAAATCTCACCTATCAACCGGAATTCGCCAAAATACTAACTTCGCCAATTCAAGCCTAATTCTACACCGAACCTCCAAAATAAATTCCGATCGCACCCCTAAGTCAAAAATCATCCCCCGAAGCTAACCGAATCACTGGAAATCACATCCGAACCCTCTAACTCAATAGTCAACATCCGGTTGACATTTTCTAAAACAAGCCTTCCTTAAAGAGACTAAGTGTCTCATTTCCATCTAAACCAATCCAGTTCGACTCGATCACCTCAAATACCGAAAATGAAGCATAGAGAAACATAAGATGAGGGAAACAGGGCGGTAGCTCACGTGACGACGGGCCGAGTCATCACAATTGGGTTGCCATATTTTTTCAGATTAATTATAAAATTGCCATTGAATTCGTATTTAAAAATTTGCACTATTTCCAAATATTGAAACCAACATATCTCCTTCATTATAAGGTTAGATGGAGCGATTCAAAAGTTTAGCTTGACTGGAATTTCATAAGAAATCCATTGGAGGCATCAAAAGCGAGTTTCATGATCATTTGGTGTGAGAAACGAGGTAGAATAGCTGGGCAGAAATATATAATATCGATGGTTTGTTCATTTGGTCATATTTTTAGTTGGGGAGCTCGGATTTGGGCTATATTGGAGGTGATTTTCACTACATGGATTGGTGTAAGTGTTCTATACTTAGTTTTAGTTATATTTCACGAATCCATCTTCATTTTTGGCATTTGATTGATGATTACGAAGTAAAATTTGGGAAATTTTGTCTAAAATTTCATAAAGTAACTTTTTGAGTTTTGGACATCGATTCGGAGTTAGATTTGAGTGAAACTAGAATGGTTGGACTCATATTTGAATGGGTTATCAGATTTTATGAGTTTTATCGAGTTTCGAGATGTAAGTTCAAGTTTGACTTTTTGATTGACTTTGGGAATTTGGATTAAAGATTTTACCTTTATCGATTGAGTTTATTTTTTTTGACATTATTTGATATTCTTGAGTTGGTTTTGGATATTTTCAACCTATTCGAAGGTCGGTACGTGCGGGATGGTATTTCTAGAGAATTATTTGGCTTGCTCGGTATTGGATATGGCTTGTTCGAAGTAAACAACACTTCTAAACTTGATGTTGAAGGTATGAATCCCTGAATATACGTGTTATGTGTTTGGTGATGAGGTGACGCACATACTAGGTGACAGACGTATGGGCTTGCACCGTGTGAATTATGACTCAGCTGATTCTATGGTGCTATGTAGATGCCTAATCTTGTTTATCTCTATGAAATTACTATGTGTTGGAGTAATTGAGCCGTGATCTATGTTAAAAATTATTTTTAGGCTATATACTGATTATGTTGGGACTCACTGAGGTTATTTATGTTGTTGAGTTGTTTGACTAAATTGCAATTATATACTCAGTCATATGTTAGAACATATTTTAATGATGCAAATTAATATGCATGTGCAGGAGTTCAAAGAAGAAAAAAGGAACTATTGGAATTGCTATGTCGAACAAGGAAGGATATCGTTCTCAAAGGAAGCTGCCCTAAATACTCACGATGCACAAGGAAAGAATCAACTCTACATCAGTAAAACGGGATTAACTCCATGATTCTATGAAATCAAATCTGTCGTAATGGAATAAAGATTCAATGTAATTCGTGATTGACGAGTCAGATCAAATCACTAAAGACCAATTAAAGCTAGAGGATCCAGACATCAGTCAAGATCGGAAGGTCCAAAAATCAAGGAAGAATTCTGTCAAACCCTTCATTTGCCAAAGGAAAAGATCTGAAGAGAAGCAATGACTAGTACTTTATTCTTGGAAAGAATCAACTCTTTCCAAGGATCAAAACCCTTGGGTTGACAAGCCTTCACCATTCATCCTTGTATAAATTCATAGTGCAACTCCATCCTTAGCATACTTTGATCGAACCAAAATAACTCTCTTCAATTTACTGCAAACAAGCATAGTAGCCTATATAGATCTACTGTGTAACAAGTCAAGGATAGAAAGAGAGCATACAACTAGTGAGGCATTGTATCAAACGAGTGCTAGAAAATTGAGCGACAAATATCAAATCTGTACTCGAAAGAAAAATCATTTGCTTGAAGAGAAATCCCTTGCAATCCAAGGGGACTGGATTAGGATTCACATTGAATCTGAACCAGTATAAAATTCCTGGTGTCTCTAATTTCTGCATTTACTTTCTGCATATTACTTCGAATTTCTCTATCTGCATGATTTCCATATTCAATTGACTACTAAAGTTTTAAGTCAACTTATTACGATTAATTTTAATTATATACAATTCACCCCCCTCTTGTAACTTTCAATTGGCATCAGAGCCTGGCTCACACTTTTGCTTTTTGCTTAACAGCTTGTGAGAAAAGATCATGGCAAATTAGGTTATCATTGGAGCTCTATTTCAGGAAGGAACTTCTTAAGTAAGACCACTTTAATTCAATGGACAACACTTCTCCCATTGGAAAATCCGCATAGAAATCTTCACCAAAGCATACGATGTCAAAATATGGAGAGTTATCAAGAAGGGAAACTACCCATTGCCTGCCAGCACTCTACCACTCGCTGACCCTGATGATATAGACTCATATTCAAAGGAGCAATTGGAAGCTATACAGATAAACCACAAGGCAAGGAATCTGCTTTACAATGCAATAAGCGATGAAGAATATGAAAAGATTTCTAGTTGTGATACTACCAAAGAAATGTGGGACAAACTCGAAGTTACCTGCAAGGTAAAGGAAACCCACAAAAATATGCTAGTTCACGACTATGAACTATTCTCAATGAAGGAAGGAGAATACATCAAAGAAATATTTGCCCGGTTCAGTAAAATAATTAGTGACTTAAAAGCTTTTGGCAAACCATACACCAATTGCGATTAAGTTGGGAAAATTCTCAGAAGTCTACCAATCACCTGGCAGACTAAAGTTATCACTTTGGAATCTCAAGATCTTAACAAGTTATCATATGATGAACTACGAGGAGAGCTCATTGCTTTCGAAAGAACGCATCTGAAGAAGACAAATCAAGAGGAGAAAAAGAAAACTGTTGCATTCAAAGCTACTACTGAAGCTGTTGAGAATGAAATTGATGATCCTGAAGTTCTACAAGAGGAAATCGCTATGATGTCTAGAAAAATGGATGGATTAATGAGAAGATATAGAAATACAAAGAAAGGAAGATTTCCACCAAGAAGATCTAGATAATACAATGAACAAGACAAGAATGATGGAAAATGCTATGAATGTGGAAAGTTTGGGCACATCCAAGCGGAGTGTCCAGAACCAAAGAGAAAGATCTCCAGAGGATTCAACAAGAACAAATCATTTGGAAGATGGAGTGATAAGGATGACTCGGATCATGAAGAGATAGAAAATCTCTGCTTCATGACAATTCTAGAAAATGAGATCAACAAAACTTCAGGGTGCTTGACAGATGAAGACGATTCAGACAATGAAAACTGTTTTATGGCAAAAGGAGAAACTAGCGAGGTAAGATCTTATGACTGTTAAAGATGCAATGAATTACAAGACATACTTGACTCTACCCTAAAAGAATCTCAAAAGATGATTAATGAACTTAAGAGACTCACCAGGGAAGTCAAAGACCGGAAACTCAAACATGAAATATGTGAAATTGAAAAAGACGTACTTCAAGAAGAGTTTGAGGAATTGCATATGCAGTTTAATAGCTTGTGCAAATCCACCAGTCATAGCTCTATTAGGTCAAATCAGATGACTTACAAGTCGACTGGAAAAGAACCAATCAGAACTAGATCGACTAGTCGGTCGAACCAGTCGACTTACAAGTCAACTGGAAAGGAATCAGCAAATCCTGTGACTACTAATTCCAACTCTTATGAAAGACCTGAAAACAAGTCTGGGGTTAAATGTCATTATTGTAACAGAAGTGGACATAAATATTCTGGTTGTCACTTTCGTAAATCTTATATGTCCGGATGGGTTTGCAGACCTAAGAACTTCGAATCCAGTAACACTAACTCACCAGGACCTAAGAAAGCTTGGGTACCTAAAAGAAAGTAATAATTCTGTATTGCAGGAACACCATAGAGTAAAGCGCAAAGGAAAATGGTATCCAGATAGTGCGTGTTCCATTCACATGACAGGTGACAAAAGCCTGTTTAAGGAAGTTACAAATATTGACGAAGGAAACGTCAAATTTCGATATGATTCAAGAGGCAAAGTAGTTGGCACTGAAACTATTCCTTTCAACAACAACTGTGACATTACTGAAGTATATCTGGTTGATGGATTAAACTATAATCTCTTGAGCATAAGTCAACTCTGTGACTCAGGATATGAGGTAAAATTTAAGAGAACTGGATGTGCCATCAAAGACGAATCAGGTAAAATAATTCTTCCTAGAAAAAGGTACGAAAATGTTTATATACTTGATGGTTTCGAAAATATAGATAGTCATATCTGCCTAACCTCTATGTCTGATGATCCCTGGCTATGGCACAGAAGACTAGGTCATGCTAGCATGCATCTAATTGAGAAATTATCCAAACATGATCTAGTCATTGGGTCACCTAAATTGAATTTTTCTAGGACTCACATTTGTGATGCATGTCAGATGGGTAAGCAAACTAGAAGCTCTTTCAAAAACAAAGACATAGTGTCCACCTCAAAACCATTGCAATTAGTTTATATGGACTTATTTGGACCTACTAGAACTTCTAGCATAGTAGGTAAGAAATATGCTTTTGTTATTGTTGATTACTTTTCACGTTTCACTTGGGTAATTTTCCTATCTCATAAAGATGAAGCCTTAAGAAACTTTGAAGTTTTCTGCAAAAGGATTAAAAGAGAAAAAGGTTATCCAATCTCCATAATCCAAAGTGATCATAGAGGCGAGTTTGAAAGCAAGGTATTTGAAGATTTTTGTAATGATCAAGGCTACACTCACAATTTCTCTGCTCCTCGCTCACCTAAACAAAACGGAGTTGTGGAAAGAAAAAATAGAACTCTTCAAGACATGGCAAGAACCATGCTGTTAGAACATTCTCTGCCAAATCATTTCTGGGCTGAAGGTGTGAGTACTGCATGCCACATTCTCAATCGGTGTCTCACATGGCCCATTCTGAAAAAGACTCCGTATGAACTCTGGAAAGGTAAGCGTCCTAACATCAGTTAATTTCATCTATTTGGAAGCAAGTGTTTCATTCATAACAATGGTAAGGACAATCTTGGAAAATTTGATCCAAGAAGTGACGAATGTATTTTTCTTGGTTATTCTTTAAATAGCAGATCATTTAGAGTTTTTAATAAACGTACTTTATGCATTGAAGATTCAATTCATGTTATTTTTGATGAAAATAATCCCTTGGTCGAGAAAGGAATTAATGCAGGTGACGAAGATCAAACTCTAGAAGTTCAGGACAAAGGAAAATCACAGGAGTCAACTAGTCTCACAGATGTAGTCGAGTCGACTGAACAAGTTAGCAACAACACTCCAGAACAATGTGTGGAGTCAACTACTAGCACTGTTCGACTAAATGAGTGGAGAGATGAAACTGAATATCCACAGAAATATATCATAGAGGATCCAAATGAAGGAATGAATACCAGGGCTGCCCTTAAAAAGAAAGCAAATATTGCTCTGATCTCTCAAATAGAGCCAAAAAAGGTAAAGGAAGCTTTGAAGGACTCAATCTGGATGAAAACCATGCAAGAGGAATTAGATCAATTCAGCAAGAATCAAGTATGGAAGCTGATACCCCGACCTAAAAATGTTTCCATCATTGGAACAAAATGGGTGTTCAGGAACAAATTGAATGAAGAAGGACAAGTCATAAGGAACAAAACCAGATTAGTTACTCAAGGCTATTCACAACAAGAAGGAGTCGATTACGATGAAACTTTTGCTCCAGTAGCTCGATTAGAGTCTATACGAATCCTATTAGCGTATACATCATTTAAAGGATTCAGATTGTTTCAAATGGATGTCAAAAGCACCTTTCTAAATGGATTCATCGAAGAGGAAGTTTTTGTGAAACAACCTCCAGGCTTTGAAGACTCAAAATTTCCTTATCATGTGTACAAGCTTACTAAGGCCCTATACGGACTGAAACAAGCTCCACGTGCTTGGTATGACAGGTTGAGTACCTTCCTTGTTGATCATGGGTTCACCAGAGGTAAAATTGATAATACTCTATTCATTAAACGATCAACAGAAGGTAATCTCATCATACAAATTTATGTTGATGACATTATTGTTAGTAGTGCTAACTCTCTTATGTGCAAGGAATTTACAAACCTCATGCAAAGTGAATTCGAAATGAGCATGATGGGTGAACTCACATTTTCCTTGGGATTCAAATTCATCAATCTGAAGAGGGAACTTTCATCTGTCAAACTAAATATACCAAGGAGCTGATCCAAAAATTTGGCATGAGCAATGTAAAATCAATTGGGACTCCTATGAGTCCGGCTACAAATTTGGATAAGGATGAACATGATACTCCAGTTGATGAAACCAAATACAGAGGAATGATTGGATCTCTACTGTATCTGACCACTAGTCAACCCGATATTATGTTCAGCATTTGTAAATATGCCAGGTTTTAGTCGGCTCCCAAGGAGTCACATCTAACTGCTGTAAAAAGAATTATTCGATATCTTATTGGCACAATATCTCATGGATTGTGGTATCCTCGCTCTAACTCATTTAAAGTAGAAGGTTTCTCAGATGCAGATTTAGCAGGTGATAAAGAAGACATGAAAAGCACGAGTGGCACTTGTCAATTACTAGGAAAGGCCTTAATATCCTAGAATAGTAAAAAGCAAGCATCAGTTGCCTTGTCGGCTACTGAATCTGAGTACATAGCCATTGGTCAATATTGTGCACAACTTCTGTGGATGTCCTATCAATTGGGTAACTATGAACTCTCCTTTAAACCTATACAAATATTTTGTGATAATTCTAGTGCAATTTGTCTTTCTAAAAATCCTGTGCATCACTCTAGAGCAAAGCATATAGACATTAAACATTATTTTATTAGAGATCATGTTCTTAAAGATGACATAGAATTAGCCTTTATTGGCACCTCTACCCAATTAGCTGATATTTTTACTAAACCATTGTTGGAAGATAGATTCTGTTCTTTAAGAGAATTACTTGGCATTATTTGTTTTTCAAAAAAATTATTAGGACCAAATTGTTACTTTTGAAAAAACTTGTCATAATTGCTTTATTTTGGTGTATTAATTACATCGTCAGTCTTTTCCCTCTCTTTTAGTCTATTTTCCATCAGTTTGCAGCCGAAGTTGGAAAGCCAATCATCACGTCGCTTCATCTGACACCCTTTCCTTCTCTGTACTCAACCGTCAAATCTCCTCTCTTTAAGTTAGTACTTTTTCGTCTCTTTAAGTTAGTCCTTCTTTGTAATCAAGTTGTCCTCCTGGGTCATAAATTTTATGATTGAGAGTGCTGAATATCCAACCAGTCTTCCTTACGGTATGGCCATCACCCACATTCTGGAAGCTCATCAAATTCCGCTTTCAGACTACCCCTCTGTTCCTGTGTACAAGTGCTACAACTGTAGAGCCTTCTCTAGTATGGGGTATGTGAGTATCAAGGGTGTTTGAGTCAAGAAGGGTGATAGTGATGCAAAGCCAACCCCTGTGGAAACCAAGCCTTCGTCTTCTGTTATTCCCTCTCCCATTCCTGCAGACCTAAATGAAAAGTTCAGCTCCATTGACTCTCAACTCTTAGACATCAAGACTCTCTTGTCCTCCACACAGTTGACTGTGGATGCTATTCATGCTATTTCTAAGGAAACAAGGTCAGATGTGTCCAAAATCAGGGTGGCTGTGCAAAGGGTAAGGGAGAATGCGGTTAAAGCATTCAAAGAGGTGCATGACAGGCTGGATGGAATGAGCGTTGCTGCCAACACTAGCTTTGAACAGTTGAAGGAGGCAATCTGCAACACTCTTACCTACTTTCTGCGTCGATGAGATGGATGTGGTCTACAGACAATTTTTCATTTATTTTAAACTTGTTTTGGTTGTGGTTGGGCTATGCCTGTGGATGTTTTTCTTTTCTCTTTTGCATATGTGGATATTATTTTTGCTACTCCCTCTTTGCTGATGTCAAAAAGGGGAAGAATATATATCTTCTGGACTATTAATGCTCTATATGCAGGTTCAAGTCGATTATGCATATACTCTCTATTCGTTATACAGGTTAAGTCGACTATGCTACATACGTAGATAGTATCTCTTATTCTTTGAACTGGTTAAGTCAACTATGCTGCCCATGCATAGACAATAATATATAGGTACAAGTCGATTGCACATATTGAGGGGTAGATCAAGTTTAGTTGACTACACATATTGAGGGGGAGCCAAGTCGGCAAGTCCCAAACAGGGAAGTCAACTGTTGTTTATCCCTTTACATATATGTATATTATTTGCCATCATCAAAAGGGGGAGATTGTTAGAACATGTTTTAATGATGCAAATTAATATGCATGTGCAGGAGTTCAAAGAAGAAAAAAGGAACTATTGGAATTGCTATGTCGAACAAGGAAGGATATCGTTCTCAAAGGAAGCTGCCCTAAATACTCACGATGCACAAGGAAAGAATCAACTCTACATCAGCAAAACGTGATTAACTCCATGATTCTAGGAAATCAAATTTGCCGTAATGGAATAAAGATTCAACGCAATCCGTAATTGATGAGTCAGATCAAATCACTAAAGACCAATTAAAGCTAGAGGATCTAGACAACAGTCAAGATCGGAAGGTCCAAAAATCAAGGAAGAATTCTGTCAAACCCGTCATTTACCAAAGAAAAAGATCTGAATAGAAGCAACGGGTAGTACTTTATTCTTGGAAAGAATCAACTCTTTCCAAGGATCAAAACCCTTGGGTTAACAAGCCTTCACCATTCATCCTTGTATAAATTTATAGTGCAACTCCATCCTTAGCATACTTTGATCGAACCAAAATAACTCTCTTCAATTTACTGCAAACAAGCATAGTAGCCTATATAGATATGCTGTGTAACAAGTCAAGGATAGAAAGAGAGCACACAACTAGTTAGGCATTGTATCAAATGAATGCTAGAAAACTGAGCGACAAATATCAAATCTGTACTCGAAAGAAAACTCATTTGCTTGAAGAGAAATCCTTTGCAACCCAAGGGGACTGGATTAGGATTCACATTGAATCCGAACTAGTATAAAATTCTTGGTGTCTTTAATTTTTGCATTTACTTTCTACATATTACTTTGAATTTCTCTATCTGCAAGATTGCCATATTCAGTCGACTACTAAAGTTTTAACTCAACTTATTACGATTAATTTTAATTATATACAATTCACCCCCTTGTACTTTCATCATATTCATTCATTTGTCTGTCATATCTCAGTCTCTGTTATCAATTGTTGTCATATCATGTTATCATTGTTGGGCTGTTTGGCATGAGATTTATGAGACTGAGAGACTGAAAAGGATAATGACTGAGTGAGGTCGAGGGCTTGATTCTGAATGATATTCATGGGATTGGGTTGCACGCAACTATAGGCTTTATTGATTAATTCCATGATTTAGCTTATATTAGCACTTGGACAGGATCCGCCCCGCCGGAGTCTGACATACCAGCAGCGAGCATAGGTACATACTGAATGCGAGTGCCGAGAGATTTGTAAGACTGAGTGACTGGGAGGACTGAGTGATTGATTGTGCAGAGTGAAATTGGCTGCTTTGAGAGAGAGCACGTAAGTTTATTACTGTGGTGCATTACACTTGACATGCATACTTGGCATGTAGGCTTTGAGATGCATTTGCTCGTGCTGTACGGTATTGTGACATTTATGATTTCATATGCACATTGACATGTAGGCATAGAGATGTAATTTCCCTATGCCATTTGATAATGAAACATCTTATCTGTTGTTGAAAGTTCTTGGGAAAAATCACAATTTTATTGATATACTCACATTTTTGGTAATTTCGGTGAAAATTTTGGGTTTTATTGTTATACCGAAAAGCATACCTATTTTTCATAACTATGAATGAGTTGAGCATCATATATTTGAGTATTACTTGCACTCTTTCATTATATTGTTATGAGTTATTCTTGGTTGTTGGTGATGGGCTCTGACTAGTGTCCAAGCTCATCATTACTTTCAACCTAATGTTTGGTTTGTTACTTATTGAGTACATGTGGTCGGTTGTACTCATACTACATTTCTGCAACTGGCGTGAAAATTTTGGATGTTGATATTGCTGTATATGGGGAGCTCGCTCGCATTGAAGATGTATCTGTGTTCCAACCATAGCTACCTCTTATTCTTGGTAGCTTTAGAATCATTAATATGTTTATGTATATTTCAAAGATATGATGTATTCATTTCATACCAACTTTATAAACTCTAAATATTAGAAGCTCATGATTTGTACTATCAGTCCTTGGGAAGTTGTGTAAAGGTTTAGTCATTTCCTCATTTATTTCTCAGTAAATCTTATTTGAATTAGATTGTTATTAATTGGTTTACCTAGCGGGTTTGGTTAGGTGCCATTATGACTAGTTAGATTTTGGATCATGATAAGTTGGTATTATAGCTCTAGGTTCATAGGTTCGACGAGTCATGAGCAAGTGTCTAGTAGAGTTTTCCGGATTAGTATGATGATGCCCATACCTATCTTTGAGAAGCTACATGGCATTTTGGATAAACTTCCCATCTTTCCTTTCTAATCGTGGGACATTGATTTAGCTTGAGGCATATTATGTTGAATTCCTTCCACTCACTTGTATGTGTACGTGAGTTCTCGGTATTAATGATGCATCACGGCTTGTGGATTCCATGGATGAGGTGCGAGATGTGTTTTTCGTGTTTTGGTGATGATAAGTCTAGAGGACTTGAGGCCTGTTTTGAACTGCAACTTTGGCTTGGTAGTTTCAAGTTTGTAAGAATATGCTTTTGGACTTATATGTCTGGCAGTGTCCCTATAAGTGGGATTTATGGCTCGATGAATGGATGGATGGCTATATGATGAGTATGATAAGACTGCGGGTTGTGTTCAGATGGTTTGAATGTGACGAGAAGAGTTTGATTGAGATGTAAAAAGGACTATTGGGTGCTTAGTTTCAGCCTTGATGTGACGTATAGTATCAAGTTATGAGTGTGTTCAAGGATCTTTTATATTGTTCAATTATAGAACGAATTAGATTCTCATGTCTTGTTGATGAGTTCAAACTCAGGAAGATTAAGTGATTATGTAGTATTGTGGCTATGGAAGGATATAAAAAGATGCCAATTTGAGGTTAAACAAGTGGGCTATCTCCTGCGGGGTGGTCTACGGAGGTGTGATCCTTATAATGTTATGTGAAGGATTTCTTTTCTACTAGTGGGTTATAGGTGTTGTGATTTGAGATTGGATTGGTTGAGAAAGTTGGCCTAACCAACATAAGGATGAATGTGAGATTAGCATATGATTTGAGGTGTTAGATAGTTTGTGTTGCATGAGCTTATGAAGGATTTAGTTGAATTTCAGTGCGGTATTATGGTAGTAATATAGAATGGTCATTATGAATTATCCAGTGTTTTGATTTATGATTTTGAGCCAAGTGGGAGAGTCTACTATCATTGTTTTCATGGTTAAGTATCGTATTATTTTTGGTCTGAGGCGTACTTGCGGATCAGATATGACTTATAGAGGTTGGTTTTGAGGATGACTTAAGCAAGGGTATTTCTGGATGCATGGTTTATTATAATTTATGGGTATATGGGAATCATGAAATGACCAAGTTGTTATTTATGGAGGATGTAGTGTGCATGGAGTAGGAATTTGATCGGTTATGCTAAGGTGGGGTTAATTCTTTGGGTTTTATGTGCTAATGGGGCACATTTTGTTCAGGCCGTTTGGCAGTGCAATTGAGATTTGAGTACAATGGATGACTCTCGAGAAGGTTCTAATGGATTAAAGATTTATATGTGGCACTTGATAAGTTTTTGGACTTGTATATGACTAGAATCTGAGATTTGTATCGAATGGTGTCGGGACTTGCGTTATTTCTATATCATTATGGATTCTATATTTTAGTATCAGGAAGGTGACGGAACTGACTTTAGATTCACAGAATGTCTCTTCAAAGTGGGTGTCTCGGTTATGGTACTTTGAGGTGCTTAAGAGGGAATACAATTGCTTATGGGACTTAGGGCGGTGTTATTTTATATTAGGATCTCTTGTGGTGAGCTTTGGGCAAGGATCGTGGTGTTTTGAAAATGATAACTGTCAACTTGAGGGTAATTCAGAAAGAACTCGGAGAAATAGGATAACTTGGTAGTAGGTAGGATCAATGCGGTAATGGATATTCTCGGCTCTTTGGGTACTTATGATGTGGTGAGTCTCTATAGGTAGTTTATGGTAATACTCTTGGGTTT
The DNA here is from genome assembly GCA_026770625.1 of Nicotiana glauca. Classification (NCBI taxonomy): domain Eukaryota; kingdom Viridiplantae; phylum Streptophyta; class Magnoliopsida; order Solanales; family Solanaceae; genus Nicotiana; species Nicotiana glauca. Next base: position 55,169 of record MU696960.1, on the reverse strand, counting down.
GGCAACCTGTGTGGCCTAGTTGAGTTAGGGAGATCTAGTTCTGATGGCTTGGTTATGTGCAAATGGGTTTCGAAGAGTTCTTGATGGTTTCTACCACGGTTTGAGATGGATATTTCCTACCAGCGTGAGGATCATGTTGCATATTATGATTTTCTCCTGGATAGGATCAAATTGAAGGTTTTTCACTGAACGGGTATGTATTCTGCTTGTGACTCAGAGTTGAATATGAGATTCTCGTACTTTCATATGATGTCATAACAGATGCAGTGCGTCCTGTGGGATTGAGAATCATATGTACGAGGTAATGGTTCAGTTTTGGAGGGAAGGTCATGAATTTTGAACAATATGGACAATTTTAGATGTTTAGTGAATGCTATTACTACTGGTATTGCCTGAGAAGGGTGCATATTTAAGAAGGTGCAATGTTCTTTAGCTTACGAATGCTTCATTGGCATTGCGGTACTCACCTAATTTATCTACTGATGATGTTCAGATTTTACCATGTGGCATGGACGAATTACAAAAATATTTCTTGTAGGGATGGTTGTGTATGAGAGATGTGTTATTCATTTGAGTGGTCGAGTTGGGATCAGCTATGGTGATTCGTGTGTTCTATGGATTTGGAGACTAGGAGTCCTCAAAAGCAGATTATTTCGTGGTTGCGGATTATGAAGATGAGGCCCAAAGTTAGCTAGATGGTGGTACGTGTTATGGTTGGATCATTGTGGAATTTTAGAGGGCTATTTATCCATTTGAGGATGACTAGAGTTGGTCTGAGGGCCCATTGGTAGGCCCGCGGAGGATGTGTATTCTACACTTAGTTGGATTTGTTGACTCCGTACTGTGATTGTGGAGGGATGTGCCATTCGGCTAAAATTTATTTTGTTCATATATGATATGTTATTTTTTCGTATATGATATGTTCTATGTGTTACTCTTCCATGCTACGAGGGATTGTGATTCGTTAGTTACATGCACACATGGCGCGGTTCTATTTTGGCCTTGAAGCAAAATTCGAGCGAGATTGTTATTGGGGTGTTGAATGGTTGATTGCACCTTGGTTATGGTCTTTCCTATTGGTGGTATATGGTGCTATCCATTAATCCATGGTTATAGTCATGCACTTCATGCACTTGATATCGAATTGCATGTGATTGTTGATTTTTGAGCATTGTGGCTTGAGGTATTTTACATGGACCAATGTTTGTATATGGTCGTGCATTGCATTGGAGTTATGTTAGAATATGATCCTTTGTGTTGGATCCGTGTTTCTTGGTTATACTATATGTGATGGGTTCCTAGTATTGCATTTGTGGTGGTCTCTGTTGAACTTGCGGGATGTTTCTTCTATTTGAGTCATTTTCCATTTTGGAGTACATTTGAATTGTTGCATGTTGGTACACAGATTGCACGATTGTGACTTTAGGTTGTATTGGTGTGGCATGTCAATAGGATAGCTGTGTTTGAAGAGATAAGGTCATTGGACCTAGAATAGATACTACCAGATTTGATTACAGTATATTTGAAAAATAATATTGGAAGTCAGCTTAGTATTTGGCTTTGGTTCTTGTCGGACAAGAGAGAGAGAGCTCCATGACTTGTTGGTCTATGAAGTTTTGCGTGTTTCTTTCATCATCGGCAGTGTACAAAGGTTTTGAATGAGGGTTTATTTGATATAAGTTTTACTACCAGTATCATGTTTGTTTTGAGCAGCTACCGTGATCCAGAATTATTGATACGAGTATGAGAGTCGTATATTATGCCATGCGATTACATCTTAGGTTATAGTTATGGCTTGATACAACATGTTCAGATGTATATAGTGTGTAGACGCGAGATTCGGGTCTGGTAATGGATGATGGATATTGGAAATTGGGTTCTAAGGATTACGAACTAAGATTGAAGTAATGATCTTCAGTTATGTTGTATTGTCAAGATTACATGGATTGGGGTGATGTGGGATCACCCCCGGGTGTGTGCATAGTAAGGTTACACGGCGATTTGGTGGCTTTGGAATGACTCTAGACATGTTTGAGGATGAACGTATGTTTAAATGGGGGAGAATGTGTAACATTCGTAAATTTGACTTAGGTGTTAAATGAGTAGTAATGTTATATTTTAGATATTTGAAGTTATACCGGGATGAGTATCGGTGAAAATAGTTGTTTTAGTATCAACACGGAGAGTAAGGTGCATAAGATTCGATAAAATCAACTAAGTTTACGAAATGTCTATCTTCCAGCCAGATTTTGTGAAAATTTCTAAGGATTTTGGAAAGCAAAAAACATTAAAGTTGTATCCCTTTGAAATATCTTTTCAACGATATATTGTGGAGTCCGAACGGATATTTGTGAAAAAGGTTATGTGTTTTTTACTAGACAATATGCAATATGCGTGCCCAGGTGCCCGCCCGGATGGTCCTGTGCACAGCTGCACACTTGTGGCAGTGCTACTACCCTGCTGCACGTTCAGGTGCATGTTTGGGCCTTCAGGTGCATGGGAGTGCACTCGGGGGGTCATTTTAAAAGCCATACTTCGTCTCCCACACTCCAAAACACCAAAACTTACTCTAGAAAGGGAAGCTCCCGAGAACCTAACTCCTCAAAGGTCCCTCCACCATCCAAGGTAAGTTCTACTGGTAATTCTAAGTTAATTCCAATACCTTATTAACATGGGTAAGCTCTTCAAATTATTAGATGTTCGATAGGGACATCATTATTGAGAAAAGAAACCCTAGAACTCAAATTCAAGAGGATTAAACGTCAAAAGATAATATGTTCACCCTTTAATTGATTATAGCATTGGATTAATGATTAATTATAGACTCTAAGTTCATGATATATGAGTTCATGGGTTTGATAGAAAATCGTGAACGGTTATAGGTTTGGGTTGTTGATTATTGTTAAGGTTGTTTTTTATATTATGGACGATGAAGAATGATATTGATTATAAGAAATTTGAGATTTTAGAATTTATCTAGGAGTAAGAGATGGGTTTTTGGATGTAGAAACACCATTAATGAGAGCTATGAGGCTTTATGCCCATTAGGTGTTTGAGAAAATATCTTAGTGACCAAAACATGAGTATTATTGCTAATATAGAATCCCTTTGAATTGTATTGATATAGATTAAAGTTGAAAGGGTTGGCGAATATTGTATTACGCTCAAGAGCTAGAAATTAAGGTATGCGAGGCTAACTTTCTATGTTAGGGAATGCTAATGATTCTCCCTACACTACCATCTTTTACGACATTACTAATTGCCTCAGAAATATAGTTAAGCTTAGTTCCTTGAATAGTTACAGAACTTCTATTCTCTACCTTTGTAATCCATTCATATATTTCATTCCGAACGTTGTGAGATCAATGTGTAATTAATATAGACTTTTGTTTGATGTCCATGAGTCTCAGCCTAGATTACTTAGCATGCCATAAACAGTTGAAGCATAATTCTCATAATCAGTTCATGAATACATGTCTCAGTCTAGTTCTATTCAACATTCCAGTATCATGTAACTCAGTATGGTTCATTGTTTTAGTATCATGTATTGCAGTAGGATTCTCAATTCCTGATCAAATCCCTGAATGTTGAACCCCTGTATTTGGGCCCGAGGCCGTGGTTTTTGCTTTACGTATCTTTGGCCTTGAGGCCACAGTTTATGCTTTATGCATCTTTGGGCCTAAGGCTGTAGTTATGTATACGTATACTTGGGCTCGAGGCCGCAACTTGTGCACATATATATTGGGCCTGAGGCTGCAATTTATTTAGTCATATAAACATGTAGTTCATCATTCAGAAGAGGGAGTATTCGTATCGTTACTTCCTTTGTTCAGTTATCATTTCCTTTATCAGTTTACTTATTAGTTATCAATTCAACTATAAGTTATTAGTATCCGTTCGCAGTTATGACTTATTAGTTTAGTTTTAGTTTCATCATTTTTAGTTCTTTCTTTCAGTTTCTTTACATACTAGTGCAATTCAAATGTACTAACGTCCCTTTTGCTCGGTGCCTGCATCTCACGATACAGGTAATGATTTATAGGCTGACGATTTAGAGCGTTAGGATTCTTGTATCAGCTATTTGGTGATCCCTAATTCTTTCAGTACATTATCATTACCTTACAATCTTCAGTATTTTCAGACAATAAGTGTTTTCAGTACTTCATTAAAGGCTTTATAGACTAGAGAAACAGTTAGACTGAGTCATAGGCTTTTCATGTTAACAATGCTTGCTACAGATATATTTCAGAATTATATTAGTGTTTTCGCACTTGATTTATGTCATACAGACTTTCAGTATATCAACATGTATTAGCTTATCTTCCGCATTTAATATGTTATGATATCACATATTGATTCAGTCAATAGTTGATTCGCTCGGTCGCATGTAGTCAAACACCAAGTGCCGTGTTACGTTTAGGCTCAGGTCTGAGGCGTGATAGAAGGTAACGATCCGACCAGTCATCTTGTGTATTTGCATTTCGCTCAGTGGTTTGAGGGATGAGTAGCTCTGTATGATGTATTATGAATTGTGTGTATCTTCGATATTGGTTTTCAGGTTATTCGAAATTGATTTGAAAGAATGATTCTTAACTAGGAAGCTTTAAGCTGGAAGAGTTGACCAAGTTTGACTTTTGAGTATTTGACCTTGGATCAGAGTTTTTATGATTCTGTTAGGTCCGCATGGTGATTTTAGACTTGGGCATCTGCCCATATCAGCATTTGAATATTTCTAGAAGGTTTCGGCACTAATTGGCGAAAGTTGGTAATTTGATGGTTTTGAATGTTCATAAGTTTGACCGGAAGTTGACTTTGATGATATCAGGTTCAGATTGTGGTTCGGGAAATTAGAATAGCTTCGTTATTTTATTTGAGACTTATGTGCAAAATTTGAGGCCATACCGAGTTGATTTGATATGGTTCGGCACGAGTTATGGAAGTTGAAAGTTCAAAAGTTCATTAAGTTCGATTTAAGGTGCTATTCGAGGCTGAAGCAGCGAAATCGAAGCTGAGCGAGCGACGACGGTGACGGTGTGAGGCTTGCTTTCTTCTTAACTCTTTAAGAGCTAGAAGAAGAGCAATTGCTTATAAATCCATTAAAAATCTCTTCCTCTTCCAATATGAGACAATGCCCCTTCATCAAGGAGGGAATATCAAATGAAACTCAAATATTTTATTTTCCCTCCATTTCCTATTCACCCTTTTTTAAGCATTAATATACTTAAAAAACCCAACAATTGTATCCTTAGTTATAGAACATCACATCTATGGTCTACTTTTTAACTTCAGTAGATTTTTTAACTAAATTGTATGAAGCTAAAATTATGACAGTTAGAAAATAAGAAGTGATAACATAAAAAGATCTAAATAATGAAGAAAATATCTTTTTTCATATAAACTTAGGAAAATAAAATGAAATAAATTGGAAGCAAATTAAAATAGTGGATAAAATCCAAGTGAGTCACACGCTCACACATCCTAAAATCCTCAATTTATAACTCTTGGTCAATATGATACAAACAAATATGGAGAATGTTCAGATAGTCAGTGTGAACCCTAATTTCTTTTCTAGGCGTGTTTGTAAATTTCACAAAATCAACATAAAACTACGACGTAATTTCGAACAAGAAATTAGCAAAAACCTTGAAATAAAACAATTATAGTCACATATAACGAAAAAAAGATAGAATTGTAAACTAACCTTTTAACCATGTGATTATATCAATTACAATTATCCAACAAACTCAAGTGAAGAACGATAAATCTAAATGGTTAAAGTGGTATTTTAACTAAAAGGCTAGGAAAGCAAAATACTAACAACAACATAGGGGAAGATTTGAAAATAATTAGGGTTCTGTCACGGCCCAATTCTATGATAAACTGTGACGACGCCCAAAGCCGCCGCTAGGTTAGCCAACAATGAACTAACTACGTGACTTATATTTTTAATAGATTTTCAAGTAATTAAACTTTTCTTAAATTAAAGGATTTAAGAAATGATAAATTTTAAATAAATAAAATGAAAGCCGTTAAGTGCATTCATAGCCATAGAAATGAACCAAAACCACAAGTCTACTAGTGCATGCCAAGACCTGGTGACATAAGAGTATGATCTACTAGTAGAATGTACGAAAGATTACTATTCTCTGTCTGAAATGAAATAGACAAAACAATAACAAAAGAAATACTTCGGCTGTTGCAGAGCAGAAGACAACTCATTGGGTAATCTCGTAACAAGAATCAAGTATGCGCGCCAGACTGATACCCAGATGCACCCGCTTCAGATGCTACATATTTAAGTGCAGAAATGTAGCGTGAGTATATAAAAACTATGTACACAGTAAGTATCCAGTCTAAACTCGAAGAAGTAGTGACGATGGGTCGACTTTGACACTTACTGTGGACTAACAATAATATGTTAAAATTATAATTAAGCATGGATCACATGAATAATACTAAAAACTCAATAACAGAAAATAGTAAATAACCCTTCCACAAATATCAAGTCCCGGATTTATTTTCATCATTTAACAAGTTATATCTCAAGCCAATAAAGCAATATCAATTACAAATGGTTCCAATGATTTATCATGTACAAATTATGCCGTGGTCGTACGACCCTATCTAACATAATAATATTTAAACTGTGCACTCCCGAGGATCGAACGACACCAACCATAGATGAATCAATCTGCAACCGAGGTATTCGACCCGCTCCAAAAATAGAAAATACTTCAAAGAAACACAAATTCTCAATAACAGTCAAGTGTCCCATTCACAATTTCAAGTAAGAGAAATTTAACCTTTTACAATCCTTTTATCAATTTTCAGTACAACTTAAGCAATTAAGTTAACAAGTAGGGTGCAAACATTTTAAGTATAGCATGATATGAGTCCTAAACTACATTGACAATAGCACAATTAGTAGCTATGTACGGACTCTCATCACCTCGTGCGTACATAGCCCCAAAAATAGGAGCATATATTAATTAATTCGCCTATGGGGTTAATTCCCTCTTACAAGGTTAGAAATGAGACTCACCTCATCTCAAAGTCTACTTTCTGGTCTAAGATTGTGCTCAAACCCTCAATTCGGTGCTAAGTAACTCGAAACCAGTCAAATATTATATAGAATAATCAATACATGTTCAAAAGTTCATATCCTAACTATCAAAGTAATCTGCCAAGCCTATTTGAAGAATCCCTAAAATTCACCCCCTAGACCCACGTGCCCCATAGCCTCATGAACTCAAATATATGATTTTTACTATATTCAATGACCAATTTCAAGGTTTAATCATATTTTTATCAAAAGCCTAAGTTTTCACCTAAACCCATGATTCCACTAATTTACATGTTATAATCTATCCATAAACTATGTATTTAACTGATATTTGGTTGGAATTACTTATATCAATTGGTTGATGAAAATCCCTCTATAACCAGCTCCAAATCGCCCCCAAGAAGTGTAAGAAATGAGCAAAAAATGCTTAAGTCCCGTATTAAATGAAATGCTCTGCCCTCTGCGATTTTCGCACCTACAGTGCCACTATCGCACCTGCGATTCCGCTTTTGCGGACCAAATCGCGCAGGTGCAGACCAAGGCTAGGCTGCCTCCTCTCGCTTCTGCACTCTAGAGATAACACCTACGGAACCGCACCAGTGGCAAAAAGAGCACTTGCAACACTGCCCGCAACTGCGATGACCAAAGTCAAACTTAGCCTTTTAAGAAATTAAGGAACCAAGTGTTCCGATTTCACTCCGAACTCTTATAAATCCCAAACTAGCCATCCCCACAATTCATAAAATAGTAAAATCACACATGGGGAGTCTTATTTAGGGGAACAGAGTTCTAGAAAGCAAAATGACCGGCCGGGTCGTTACATTCTCACCCTCTTAAACAAATGTTCGTCCTTGAATGGGTCTAGAATCATACTTGGAGGGCTAAATAAGTGTGGATATCTGCTCCGCATGTCCTCCTTGGACTATCTCCTAAATATAAATCTAGGCCAACCTCTCTAAAGTATACGTAGTCATAACTGGAGTGAAGTGTGCCAACTTGGTCAAACTATCGACGATTACCCAAACTGTATCAAACTTTCTCAAAGTCCACGGTAACCCAACTACAAAGTCTATAGTAATGCGCTCCCACTTCCACTCAGGTATAGTCATCTGATAGAGTAGGCCACCTGGCCTCTGGTGCTCATAGTTAACCTGCTGGCAATTTAGGCATTTACCTACATACTCAACTATGTCTTTCTTCATCCGCCGCCACTAATAATATTTCCGCAGGTTGCGATACATCTTTGTAGCACCTGGATAATCGGAATACCGAGAACTGTGTGCCTCCTCTAGAATCTTCTCCCTCAAGACATCGACATTAGAAACATATAGATGAACCTGGAGTCACAGAACACCATCCTCGCCAATGGCAACCTCTTTGGTAGCACCCTGTAGTACCGTCTCTCTAAGAACCAACAAATGCAGATCATCAAATTGTCGAGCTTTGATCTACTCCAATAGTGAAGACTGGGCAATGACGCATGTAAGAACTTGGCTGGGCTATGAAATATCCAACCTCACAAGTCTGTTAGCCAAGGATTGAATGTCCAAAGCTAATGGCCTCTTCTCTAATGCCAAGCTACCTATACTCCTTGCCTTTATGCTAAAGGCATCCGCGACTACATTTGCCTTGCCCGGATGATAAAGAATTGTGATATCATAATCCTTCAGTAACTCAAGCCATCTACGCTGCCTCAAATTGAGATCCTTTTGTTTGAACAAATGCTGAAAGTTGTGATGATCAGTTTATACCTCACAGGACACCCCAAAAAGAGAATTCCTCTAGATCTTGAGGGCATGAACAATCGCAACTAACTCCAAATCTTGAACAAGATAATTCTTCTCATGGGGATTCAGCTGATGCGAAACATATGCCATAACTCGCTTCTCATGCATCAATACCTACCCCAAACCAACGCATGAAGCATCGCAATATACAGTATACATCCCCAAACTGGAAGGCGACACCAGAATTGGTGCTGTAGTAAAAGCTGTTTTGAGCTTCTAGAAGCTCGCCTCACAATCATCGGACCAATAAAATAGAGCACCCTTCTAGGTCAGTCGATTCAATGGTACTGCAATAGATGAGAAGCCCTCCACAAACCAGAATAATAACCTATTAACCCCAAGAAGCTCCTGATCTCAGTCGTTGTAGTAGGACAAGGCCAACTCTAAATTGCCTCAATCTTCTTAAGGTCCACCTTAATACCCTTGCCTGATACAATACACCCTAAGAATTCTATATAATCTAACCAAAATTAACACTTGGAGAACTTAGCATATAGCTTCTGTTCCCACAAGGTCTGAGGTACCACTCTCAAATACTGCTCGTGCTCCTTCATGCTACGTGAGCAGATCAAAAGGTCATCAATAAAGACAATGACAAATAAATCAGTATAAGGCCTGAACACCCTATTAATCAAATCTATAAACACCGCGGGGGCATTAGTCAAGCCGAAGGACATCACTAGAACGTTATAATGACCGTATTTAGTATTGAAAGTAGTATTCAGAACATTTGAGTCCCGAATCTTCAACTGATGGTACCCCGATCTCAAGTCGATCTTAGAGAACACCCTAGCATGCTACAAATGGTCAAACAAATCACCAATACGCCACAACGGGTACTTTTTCTTAATGGTAACTTTATTCAACAGGCAGTAATCAATGCACATCCGCATAGTCCCTCTTTCTTCTTCATAAATAATACTGGTGCACCCCAAGGTGATACACTCGGCCTGACATACCCCTTTGCTAGCAACTCCTCAAGTTGTTCCTTCAACTCCTTCAACTATGTCGAGCCATACAGTATGGTAGGATCGATATAGGCTGGGTACCTGGAGCAAATCAATGGAGAAATCGATATCACAATCTGGTGGCATGCCCGAAAGATCAGAAGGAAATGTATTGGAGAACTCCCGGACTACTGGTACAAAATTAATCAATAGAGTCTCTATGGTACTATCCCAAATATAGGCCAGATAAGCTAAATAACCCTTTTCAACCATGTGTCGAGCCTTCATAAAAGAGATGATCCGACTAGGTGTGCTAATAGGCGAACCCTTATACTCCAATCTAGGAAACTCTGGCATTGTCAAGGTAATAATGTTGGCATGGTAGTCAAGGATGGCGTGATATGGAGATAACCAGTCCATACCTAGTATAATCTCAAACTCTGTCACATCGAGCAACAGAAGATTTGCTCTAGTCTCAAAACTACATAATTTGACCACACAGGACCGATAGATCTAATCCACAACAACAAAATCCATAGGAGTGGACACGTAAACATGAGTGAGCAAGGAATCCCCAAAAATATCCAGGAAATGAGCAAACAAAGATGACACATAAAAATAGGTAGACCATAGTACCAAAGCATCCCTATCACAGACAAAAATAGTACCTATGATCACGACATCTGAGGCTACTGTATCATGTATGGCCGAAAAAGCATATAACCTAGCTAGAGCTCTGACTGGCTGGCCTCTGCTTGACTGAACAATAGCTGGCTGACCTTCCCATGCTTGGCCTTCATCTTTAGGATGACTGATTGGCTTCAATCCTGCACCACTATATAATGGCGAGGAGTGATCGATGCAGCTTTTACCTGAAAGTTCGGGATCGATATCCACATGGAGTTAATATTGGTTAGGAGTTGGGTTTCTATCTAATCTAGCTATGCGTGTTGCTTTTAATTGCACTTCGAACCATGCTTGGATTTGTTTCTATTCTACGTATAATGCTATTGATTACTGAAAATAATCTGTACAATATTTTTGGTAAGAGTTTTCTCAATTGATAAAAAAAGCACTAGGGAATTGACTTACACCTAGGTGAGTATCTAATGGGGTCTAGAATTTAGGACAAGCTTTCTATATTTGGGGTCGTGATATAAACTTTACATATAATTACTCACTCTATACCTCTCGGTAGTTTGAGCGACTTTGCCCTAATTGGCTTTCTCAATCCTAATTGGGTGTTCAAACAATGCAAGTAAAATTGGCTCAAGTCAGGTAGTACTATCTCTAGGTTTAACCCTTTAATTGGGGCTATCAATTTCTAGAATGCACCCCAGTTCCTTGTTAGCCTAATTTTCCTAGACTTAGTCCCTCTTTCTCAAGAAGAGTCTAAGTTATAAAGGCACGAATTAGTATTTGCAACCACCAATTCTACAATTAAAGCATGAATCAAGCTAAATATCACTAACCTATAAATAATTAAGCCCTAAAATTGAAGACCCATTAAATACCCATACTAGGGTTTGGTCACAACCCTAGCTAATAGGTTTAGCTACTCATAATCAAGGTAGAAATCAAATATGGAGATGAAATATAGTCCATAAAAGTTGATTACAGGAACAAAATCTAAGAATATAAGCTAAAGCTGCTCTAAAATTACTCTAAATGATAAAATACGACTGTTCATGATCTCAATGATACAAAAAATGACCTAAAAATGTGAAAAAGATCTATTTATACACAGTTAAAATTGCTGGACAAAACTACCCCTACAAAGGTTCCACTGTCAGCGAAATACTGGGCGCCTCTGCATATTGACTTTCGTGGCCATGCAAAAATAAGCGCGGACCGCATTTCTTCAATTTTGTGCTTGGTTTGGACTTGGTTTTGTGGACATCGTAAAAGTCACCGCCTCCATAATAGCATCAACCGCGGCCGCATAATTTGGACGCGGACCGCGCTCCTTAGTCATGCTCAACTTGCAGATTCTCTGAACTTCAATCAACGCTCTCAGTGGAAATACCACCGTGGTCGCGTTAGGTATTCCGCGAGCGTGCTTTTTCATTGCGGTCAACTGTCACTGTTGTACCCAAGACATCTTCTCTGAATCTCACTTCCACGGACCACGTAATTATGGTCACTTTAACGGTGGACCTTACGCGACCGCTATTTTCCATCACGGTCAACGCTTCAGTATCAGCTTTGAACTTGTGCAAATTTAACTCCTTTATGAGTTGATTGTGGCTTTCTTGCCTCATTTTGACCAAACCCTGCAGGCAAGCACATTCAATTTTGGGGAATACTTTTACACATTTTTGATCCAAAACCTAATTAAAAGAGAGCATAATATAGGCTAAAATCCATAGTTACCAACTCCCCCAAGGCCCAAACTTAAGCTTTTGCTTGTCCTCAAGCAAACAAAGTAATTCCCACCTCCACAAGATAAAAGAAGAAATTTTTTAGCTATTTTAAGGTGACTTCATCAAGCATCAATTTGGACTAAAAATTACCCTCAACACAAATATATTATAAACAACATACAATATTTTTAGCACCATGGCTCTAGAGCGACACAAGAGCATCAAGAGTTAACTCATCAAGAAAGCTCACTCTACTATGTATGTCATTGCGGAAATCAAACTCTTTCTCCTCTACTCTCCGTAAGTAAATCTCACCTTAGATTATAGCACTCAGAACAAGGATTGTGGAAAAGTACACTCATCTCTCTCAAAGGAAGGTCATAAGTCCGGCTATAAGTACCATAAGTTTGCCCCTTATGTGAATCACCACTAATGTAAGCTCACTCAACGCGAAATCATATAGGGCTTTTGCGGGAATGTAATGAATGATTTTGGTTCAAGGTAGGATATATCGGTCTATGAAGGTTTCATCTTTCCTTAAGCACTTCATTTTCTCATTTCGACTCACACTTTATTGACTCTTTGAGTCATTTTCTTCTTCCTTAGGGGAATAGAGAGACACACTGTCACTCTTTATTGTTCATGACAATCATTTTTCTCCTTTCTAATCCAAGACTTTCGTCATTTCTTTCATTGAATCCCTTCATTTTTCTATATTATTCACTTTCTTTTTGACTTTTTGTCTTTTCTTTCTTTTTATTTTGCCTTCTCTTTTCTTTATTTTGTACCTTTTATCACTTTTACATTCCTCGTCTCTCCCACCAAACTTATGATTTTTCCAATTGTTCTAAGGAAATATCGAGTGCCAAGATAGGGTCATTTTAGAACGGATAAAAGCTTGTATCATGGTTATTGAAAAAACAAGGTCTTCGGCCCAACATGGTTGACTAGGATCATATTTGGTGGGCTATGGATGCTTTCAAGTTTCAACTTGGATCAAGGAGATCCTATAATCATTTCTCAAGTCGAGCTACACTTAAAATTTTTCCTAAACAAAAATTCAGGCAAGTTCTAGACTTATTGGCATGGGACTTGGACTTGCAAATCAATACCTTAGAATTTTTCCTAAACAAACATTCAGGCAAGTTCTAGACTTATTGGCATGGGGCTTGGACTAGCAAATCAATACCTCACTTCACAAGCTGTTGGATTGCTAAAGAGAACATAATCAAGGGCCCATAACAACCCTATATAATATTTAGCAACACAAATGGCTCCGAAAAACCACTCGATGATTGTTTAGTCAAGACAAGAGTCTAAATGTCACAACTAGCACCATTCTTTGCAAATCAACATGTTTCTAACCATAAGATCAAAGGTAAATGTGTTAGGACTGAGTGAAGCTTGCCTGAGACATTTTTATTCATTACTACTATTTACACAAAAACATAAAGAAAATGGACTCAAATCCTTAAGAAGGATATCATGCTATCCACCATCGGGAAGAGCCACCCAGTTCACACAAATTCTACCTTTGGAAAGAACCATGGTATTAAGAAAACCAAAGACTTATTGATCACAAAAACTTGTAAAAGTAAGAAGTTACAAATTGAAAAAGAAACTACAAAATTAAATAAGAAGCTAAGCTGTTAAGGAAAATTTCAAAAGAAATTATAAAATAAAACATGAAAAGTAAACTGAATATGTACAATAGGGGATTGAGACGAGTATACATAAAAGGAAAATCAATATATACATGGAAAGGTAACTTTATATACATACCAAAAGTAAAAAAAAGTACAAAAATAATGGAAAATAGTATCAAGGTTATTATAGATCAATTATCTGAATCATCATCAAAATAAGGAAACCCCCAAAATAAAAATTAGCATTGTCCTCAATGCTATCAACAAAAATAAAATAGGGGAAGGTTAGAGAGTAAAAAAAACTCCCTATGATTCCTCTGTCTGTATGGGGTCACTGGTTGGGTCCTGTGGTTGGCCTGAGTCACCTCCCTCAGGGTCCTCCAGCTTAACCTCCAAACCCTCAGTCTGGGAGATCACCCCTCTTTTCACCGGTTCTCTGTCATCCTCCTGTTCTGGTCCCTGTGCTACATGAGCTACTAGAACTTGCTCCTCCAAGAATAAGTCCAGTGGGATGTCTCCAGCTGATGTAATCTTCTCAACCTCCTTCCTCAGCATCTTTACTGACTCTTTTGAGGCTCGAGTCTTCTTCATCTTCTTCGTTTGTTTGGATAGGTCTTTGATTGCTTTTCCCTCTACATCCAAAGTGGCCATGATAAGCTTCTGGTTGTCCAGGAGCTTCTTCTGGTTTTCTAGAAGCTCCTTTAGCAATTTCTCCACTAAAGCAGGCACCTGAGGCTGTGCCAAAGCTGACTGAGCTGCCACTATGCTGGAAAGGATAGACAACTTTGATGTAGCTATCTGCATCCTGTTGTTGATACTGGATAAAGTATGATTAACCCACAGTACAGTCAGAGGGTATGCTAATGAAGAAGGCACTGAAGTAGGAATAGAAGAAGATGGTCCGGAGGGAGGTTGTGGCATGGTAGTGGAAGGCTCGGAACAAGTGGCCACCACCGCTGGCTCCTCAGACTGGCCAGTGGAAGTTGTGGCTTTGCCCTTGAAGTTGGGGTTGTTCGGACCCTCAAGGCTTTACTATGAAAATGTCCTCTTTGGTTTCACTTAGGTGTCAACGTCCCTTCTTTCTACTTCCTGATCCTCTAGGTACATGGTGAGAAAGTTTGGGAAGGGATATGGACTCTCATCTTGCCAACTGCTCTGGTAATCACCTTGTTCCTGATGTTGATCGGGTACCCCACCATTATAGCCCCTACAATAATAGCCCGGGAGACCGAAATATCACTATCATGTATAGTAGGGTCTAATCGGCTGCAAAAAAAAATAGAGCACCCTTTCGCTTCGAAGCTCAGAGTGTTCCTGCAGATCGGGACCCCATGTGTCAACCAAGCTAGAGTAGTCCCAGGAATAGCAATCATCGATGCAAGCCAAGGGCGGGCTAACTTATCCATAGACACCTTCTCCAGATACAGGGACTCATCCTCGTCATTGAACCCAGCATAGTCATTTAAAGTCTTGCCATCAAATATAACCTTCTAGTTGCAGACTTTGGTCAAATAAATGCCCTTTTTTGATATGGGAAATATTTGAATAGAATTCTTTGACCAAATGTTCATTGGCATCCGGTAAGTTGCTGGGGAAGAAGTCCACCCCACTCTCTCGTTGAATTTCCTCTTGACATTAGGGTTGTGGGGAAGTAGGTCTCGCTCAGTTAACACCCTCTCAAGTGTAAGTGACATTTCAAGCCACCATTCCCGAAACTTGCGGTAGGCTTTCTCACTCAGTAACTGTTCTTGACATACCACAGGGTCCCTTGATCTCACCAATCCGCATGTCTGGGTGTCACTACCCCTCTCGTTGTCAGGGATCTTAGCTTCAACATCAATATGATCTGCTCTTGAGGCCAAAGGTGTAGTAGGTAGGGAACCCTATGCTAAAGCCTCACTACTTTCCTCTGAGCTATCAGATGACTCAACAGAAGAAGAGGGTGTAGGCTCCGCTTGCAACTGGAATTTCCCTTGAAAGTCTATAGGAACATGGGTCAGCACCGAATCTCCTTTCGATACTTTCGGGGAAGGGATATATTCACTACCTTCAGAATGGGATGCGACTTGTCCACAACTTTGAGTTCAGTTCTCAATTTTCCAATTTATTTTTGCACAGCGAGGGGTAATTTTATCTTTCATTTACCCCAGCCTCAAGAGGACTCTACTATCTCTTTTGGTTTATTACTTTCGCCTCTAGATCAGACCATTGTCTACATACGTGATCAGTTAAAGCTCATAGTATTGGTATTCAAGTAGTACTAGATGAAGCAGACAAATGATTACAGTATTTACAACACAGTGGAAAAAGGTACGTGACTGCGGACTGGCTATCGATGTCTGTGAAAATTGGGTCGTGGCCGTAAAAGACTGGGGCTCAGACTACCCAGTCTCTAAAGCTTGAACACCGCTAACAACAGAATTTTGGGCGCGGCCGCAAAAGTTGCACCGTGTTTACGTAAAAACGAACGTGGCCGTGGACCCAAATTATCAATTCTTTGAACCTTAAATCCGCGGTCCTCGAAAAAAGAAGTGCGGCTGCATAAATCAAGTCGCTGACTGCGGAAATGCCACCGCTGACTACGGAAACGCCAACCATTTTTAACTCAACACTTCATATGAACGCAGACCGCGGAATTAAGGCCGCGGTTGAAAAATTAAAAAAGAAACGGGCAACCTAGGGTGTTTACTAGCATACAACTTAGGCAATGAAATGGTAAAATGAACAACCCTATCCCCTATTAGGCACGCACAAAAGTACCCATATGAATGTTTTAGCATCTATGTTTAGCTTATGGGAAGTAATCAAATCCTAATTAAAAAAAAAAAGTTAAAACTAAGAGAAAAGAAAAGTAAAAATATAAAAGCAATCTATGATTTAAGCATACCAGTTGTTTGATGTGTGGTGGAAACTAACTTCTGATTAGTGTTATGAAATTTGGGCTCAGATCAGACGAAGATGAACAATACAAAGGGGTTTTAAGAGCTGAGGGCGTGAAAAGTGTAAAAGGAGGAGGTACCTCCTATTTATAATAAAACCCTGAGGGCCCATACCAACTTACTTGGCACGGCCGCGGAATTCCACCGTGGTCCATGCTTTTAGCTATTTTGAAGAGCACTGGGTTCAATAACACTACTGAGAGCAGAAAAGTGATCGCGGCCACGGCCGCGGAACAAGTTCCGCTCACCACAAAAATACCACCACGTATGAGGTTGAAACTTCAGAGAGATTACATTTTGGACATTTCAAGTCCGTGTCCACTACAAAATCACGCCCCCATAAAGAAGCTTCCACTTACCACGGAACTTTTCGTGCGGTCAACGGTCCAATTACACACTTAGCCAAATTGTCTAGTATTAGTCCTGTACTGCATCAATAATTCCTACAAAAATTTCACAACCATTTAGATCAAAAGAGCCTAATCTAAGAAGGAAAATGAAAAGGAAAGAAAAATCGCTTGGGTTTCCTCCCAAGAAGCGTCTGATTTAACATCGCGACACGATGCATGTTAACATCATCATTTGAAATTGATCAAGTCTACCACGTGGCTATTATTGAACTTGCCAAGATATTTCTTCACTCGGTGCCCATTAACTTGGAAGATTTCACCATTTTTGTTTTTCAAATCAAGAGCACCAAACGGAGTTACATGCACCACTTCAAAAGGGCCACTCCATTTTGACTTGAGCTTTCCCATAAACAGACATAACCGAGAGTTGAATAGAAGAACCAAGTCATCCTCCTTGAATTCCTTGCTCCGTGCATATTTTTCATGTAAGTACTTCATCTTGTCCTTATACAAGGACGAGCTTGAATAGGCATGAGACCTAAACTCATCAAGTTCATTTAGTTGCTCTACCCGGAGATTTGCAGCGACATCCCATTCAAGGTTTAACTTCTTCAGCGCCCACATGGCGTTATGCTCTAACTCAACTGGAAGATGGCACACTTTCCCAAATACCAACTGGTACATAGACATACCAATTGGAGTCTTATAAGCAATCCTGTAAGCCTATAAAGCATCATCCAGTTTCTTTTACTGATTAGTTCGATTTGCATTGACAATTTTTGATAATGTGCTCTTTATCTCCCTGTTGGAGAACTCAACTTGTCCACTAGCCTGGGGGTGATAAGGGGTTGACACTTTAGGATTAACACCATACTTGGAGAGTAAAGTAGCGAAGGACTTGTTGCAAAAATAAGAACCCCCATCACTGATGAACGCCCCTGGAGTGCCAAACCTTGTGAAGATAGTTTTCTTTAAGAATGCCACCACACTCTGTGCCTCATTGTTGGGTAAAGCCACAGCTTCAACCTACTTGGAAACATAATCAACAATACCTAGAATGTAAGTTTTACCACATGAACCCACAAATGGTCCCATGAAGTCAATGCCACACACGTCAAAAATGTCAATCTCAAGAATAGTGGTGAGAGGCATTTCATCCTTCTTGGAAATTCCACCAGCTCTCTGACACTCATCACATCTCCTTACAAGCTCACTAGCATCTTTATACAGACTAGGCCAATAAAATCCATAGCTAAGAACCTTTGAAGCAGTTCTCGCTCCACCATGATGACCACCATAGGGCGAGAAATGGCAAGCATAAAAAATATTAATTTGATCCTCTTCTGGAACACATCTCCGGATCACACCATCATTACAAATATTGAAAAGATAAGACTCGTACCAGTAATAATCCAAGTTGTCCCATTTAAGCTTCTTCCTTTGGTTAGAAGGGAGCTCACTTGGAACAATGGCGGTCACAAAAAAGTTAGCCATATCAGCGAACCAAGGTATACTATTCAAAAAAATAGAGAGAAGTTGTTCATCCGAAAATGAATAATTAATTTCGAGGCCATCATGGGGCCTCCTCTCCTCTTCCAAGCGGGACAAGTGGTCTACCACTTGATTTTCACATCCTTTTCGATCTATAATCTCAAGGTCAAACTCTTGAAGAAAAAGAACCCATTTTATCAACCTAGCCTTAGAGTCCTTCTTTGTCATCAAATAACAGAGTGTCGCGTGATCGGTGTGCACAATCACTTTGGTACCCATGAGATATGGTCTGAACTTTTCCATGGCAAAGACAATGGCTAGCAACTATTTTTCGGTCACAATATAATTGACTTAGGCATCATTCATCGTTTTACTTGCATAGTAGACCAGATGAAATATTTTGTTGATCCTTTTCCCCAAAACCGCTCCTATCACAACATCACTAGCATCACACATGAGCTCAAATGGCAAGCTCCAAATGGGTGCGGTGATGATGGGAATCGCAGTCAATCTATACTTGAGAAGCTAATACGCTTTCATGCAATCATCATTGAGCGCTAAAATTGCATCCTTTTCTAACATTTTTCACAAGGGATTTACCATCTTTGAGAAGTCCTTGATGAACCTTCGGTTGAACCCCGCATACCCAAGAAAGCTCCTCACTCCTTTGACGGAAGTAAGAGGAGGAAGTTTTGAAATCACTTCAATCTTCACTTTGTCCACTTCGATATTGTTCTTTGAGATCTTATGGCCGAGGACAATGCCCTCCTTGACCATAAAGTGGAACTTTTCCAATTAAGCACTAGGTTGGTCTCTTCACATTGGGACAACTCTTTGTTAAGATTATTCAAGAATTCTTCAAAGGGGTCACCCACAACACTAAAATCATCCATGAACACTTCCAAGAATTCCTCCACCATGTCCATAAATAAAAACATCATACATCACTGAAATGTAGCGTATGCATTGCACAAACCAAACGACATCCGTGAGAACACAAAGGTGCCATACGAACATGTGAAGGTTGTTTTCTCTTGGTCCTCCGGTGCAATAAAAATCTGGTTGTAACCTGAGTACCCATCTAAAAATCAATAGTAGGCACGCCCGGCAAGTCTATCCAACATTTGGTCAAAAAAAGGCAAACAAAAATGATCTTTGCAGGCCACTTTGTTCAGCTTTTGGTAATCCATGCATACCCTCCATCTATTGATAGTCCTAGTGGGGATCAACTCATTTTGCTCATTTGTGACCACATTCATACCTCCCTTTTTTGGCACATGTTGTAGTGGTGAAGTCAATGAACTATCCGAAATGGGGTACACAGCCCCTGTATCTAGCCACTTGATAACTTACTTCTTGACGACTTCTTTCATAGCCTTGTTCAACCTACTTTGATGTTCCACGGACGGTTTTGCATCATCCTCAAGTATAATATTATGCATGCAAAAGGCGAGGCTTATCCCCCAAATATCAACTAAAGTCCATCCAATTGCCTTCTTCCTTCTTTGGAGCACCTCAAGGGTGGTATCTACCTGCACGTTAGTTAAGCACAGAGAAAGAATAACAAGTAAAATTGAACAAGGGCCCCAGAATTCATACCTGAGGTGTGAAGGCAAAGGCTTCATCTCCAATACGGGAGGTTCCTCGATTGAGGGATATGTTGGTGGAGACTTTCGATTCTCAAGATCTAAGGAAAGTTTCCGGGGATCATGTGTGTAAGAACCCATTCCTTGCAAGGCATTGACATATTCCACCAAGCCTTCATCCTTAGTCACATCATTGTTCAACAACACAGCTTCCAAAGGATCCTCTACATTTATCATAGCATTGGTGTCTTCAACAGTCACCTCGCTCACAAGATCAACAAAGGAACATACTTCGTTGCTATTAGGCTGCCTCATTGATTTGCAGACATGGAACACAACTTTTTCATCCATGCTTCCACATCAACCAAAGTCTTCCCTGTAGCTAGGAAAGGTTTCCCCAATATTATCGGTACCTCATATTCAACCTCACAATCCAAAATCACAAAATCCCCAGGCAAAATAAACTTGTCAACCCGGACAAGAACATCATGATAATACCAAATGGCCTCTTTATTGTTTGATCCACCATCTGCAATTTCGTTGAATTGGCTCTCAGTTGACCAATACCCAAAGTTTAAATACAGAGTAAGGCATCAAATTTATACTTGTTCCCAAATCACACAAGGCCTTTGCAAAATCCGCACTCCCAATAGTACATGGAATGGTAAATGCGTCAGGATATTCAAGCTTTGGAGATATCAAATGCACACTGGCACTCACTTGATGAGTCATTTGATGGTCTCACAATCCAAAGATCTCTTTTTAGTCACAGGGTCTTTCATAAACTTAGCATACCCCGGAATCTTCTCAAGAGCTTCCACCATGGGCACATTGATCGACAAGCTCTTCATCATCTCAATAAAATTCTTGATTAGTTTTCATTTTTTTGCTTTGCAAGTCTTTGAGGATAAGGCGGAGGAGGCCTTGGCAAAGGAGCCTTGGATTTAGGCATTACCATTTCTGGTATGTCTATCACATGTTCCCTAGACGGGTTCACGTCATTTTGAGTCTCCTTCTTATTTTCATGAATATCAATTCTCTCATCACCATTCAAATTCTCTTCACTCACTTTCTCATCAACCATTGGATCATCGTCATTTTGCACTTTCAACATCATCACTCACAACTTCCTTTTGCTTGGAGGTACTTGCTTTACCACCTCTACTGCTCCTTGTGGTCACTGCCATTGCATGGACGGTATTGTTCCCACCCTTCGGTTTTACTACCATGTCACTAGGTAGTGACCCCTTAGGGCGAGTGTTCAAAGCTTACAAAATCTGGCCAAGTTGGACCTCCAGGTTGCGGATAGAAGTATTATGGGATGCCAATTAGAAATCAGAGTCGACATTTTTCTTCATCATTTGCTCACACATTGACTCAATCCATCCCATCTCATTGTTGGACGAGCAAGGACCTTGGGAGAGAAATGGATGCGGGTTGCTTGGTTGTTGAAACATTAGAGGCCTTTGAAAGCTCGACCCCAATTACCTTAATTACCGTTATTTCACCCCTTTTGACTATTTTTGCCATCCCAATTGCTATTGTTATTGTCGCCCTAGTTGTTTGGTTGCCCCAATTTTGGTTGTTGTTACCCCAGTTGCTTTGGTTGCTGTTTTTTGCATTGTTCCAATTTCCTTGTTGATTTTAATTTCCCTAATTTTTGTGGGACTCCACCGTTGTTGATGATTCAGAGCATTGCCCCATTTTCCTTGGTAATTGTTCACATACTGATCCTCTTCATTTTCTCATCATACCCATCATCTTGGTCGTAAGGACTAACTAGTAGTCGTACCCGCGCGATGCGCGGTCTGTATTAAAAAATATTAATGCAATTAAATTATGATCGGGCTTGTTTGATCTTGTTAGATTGTATTGCTTTAATAAAATTCAATTGTCATCTTACTTGTCAATACGATATACCCAATAATGAAATCTTTATTAAATCAAAGGTACTTATACAGATAGTGAATAACTTTTTTGTTATATATTTTTTTAATTATATTAACCAATATTTAATATTCGCTTTCTTTTTGTCATATATGAGAAGATTTATAATTTATTACTTTTGAAATATTTTTTTATTTTAAATTTTATTCTATTGTTCTTAATATTATTATTTAAATTTTAATGAACAAAATTCTGTTAAACTAACGGGACTTATACATGGAGCGCACTGAATAAATTTTTTGTTATGTATTTTTTTTTATTATGTCATCTAATATTTAATATTATTACATTGTTAATAGAAAGTTTTATTAGCATATTATTTTATTAAATATTTTTCTCTGAAATTTTTTTTATGTCTTTATATTCGTTTTATTTATTTTAAAATAATTTTAAAACTCCAACTTGAAACTAATCCTCAATTTTAATTGGTAATTTATTATTTTTTTAATTTCATTTTATATTTTAAAATTATTTTAAAACTCCAACTTGAAACTACATCCCCATTTGAATGGATAATTTTTCTTGTCTTTCTTTCGTTTTTTTATAGCTATTTTTTTTTCTATTTTATCTTAAGATAATTTATAAACTCCAACTTGAAACTACTCCCACCCAATTTGAATGGGTAGTTATTATTTTATATATTTATTTTTTATTTAATTATAAGATATCTATATTTATTGATTCAAATAAAGTAACCAATTATAAGATATATATATTAGTTTTTATTTTATTTTATTATTTTCATTTTTTATATATATTTTAAATTTAAAAATAATGACCAATAACTTTTATTCTATATTTTTCTTTATTATATTAGCCAATGTTTAGTATTCGCTTTCTTTTTGTAATATAGGAGAAGATATATAATTTATTACTGATGAAATATTTTTTTGTTTTAAATTTTATTATGTTGTTCTTTATAATATATAGATTATCTAAATTTTAATGAATAAAATCTCTGTTAAATTGTAGGGACTTATACAGGGAGCGCATTGAATAAATTTTTGTTATGTATTTTTCTTTATTATATCATCTAATATTTAATATTATTACATTTTTAATAGAAATAATTATTAGCATATTACTTTATTTAATATTTTTCTCTGAAAGTTTTTAAATTTCTTTATTTTCTTTATTTTTTTAATTTTAAAATAATTTTTAAAACTCCAATTTGAAACTACTCCCAAATTTGAATTGGTAATTCATTATTTTTTTAATTTCATTTTTTATTTTAAAATAATTTTTAAAACTCAAATATGGAACTACTCCAATTTTGAATTGGTAATTTATTATTTTATTAATTTTATTTTTATTTTAAAATTATTTTAAAACTCCAACTTGAAACTACTTCCTAATTTGAATGGGTGGTTTTTCTTCTCTTTTTTCATTTTTTATAGCTATTTGTTTTGCCTTTTACTTTAAAATAATTTTAAAACTTCAACTTGAAACTACTCCCACCTAATTTGAATAGGTTGTACTTTTTTATATATTTATTTTTCGTTTTTTTAATATTTAATTATAAGATATCTATATTTATTAATC
>MU696960.1:4080-31148 GCA_026770625.1 Nicotiana glauca | reverse complement strand
CTTTATTATATCATCTAATATTTAATATTATTACATTTTTAATAGAAATATTTATTAGCATATTACTTTATTTAATATTTTTTTTGAAAGTTTTTATATTTCTTTATTATTTTTTTTAATTTTAAAATAATTTTTAAAACTCCAATTTGAAACTACTCCCAAATTTGAATTAGTAATTCATTATTTTTTTAATTTTATTTTTTATTTTAAAATAATTTTTAAAACTCAAATATGAAACTACTCCCAATTATGAATTGGTAATTTATTATTTTATTAATTTCATTTTTATTTTAAAATTATTTTAAAAACTCCAACTTGAAACTACTTCCTAATTTGAATGGGTAGTTTTCTTCTCTTTTTTCATTTTTTATAGCTATTTGTTTTGCCTTTAATTTTAAAATAATTTTAAAACTTCAACTTGAAACTACTGTCACCTTATTTGAATAGGTAGTTATTTTTTTATATATTTATTTTTCATTTTTTAAATATTTAATTATAAGATTTCTATATCTATTAATCCAAATAAAGTAACCAATTAATACATACATATATATATGGTAGTTTTTTATTTTATTTTATTATTTTTGTTTTTTATATATATTTAAATTCAAAAATAATAACCAATAACTAATTGCAAACTAAATAACTAATTATGCCATGTGGCATTTTTTTAGGTTGCCATTTGGCTGAAGGAGAAGGCTTTTTCCTCTCCTTTTAATAATATATAGATACCTTGCTCATATTGATCTGTTCCTTGACTTTGTTGACTTCTTTGTCGCATCTTGTTAACCATCATATTTACCCCTTCCATGGCATTCACTTGTTGTGGCACGTGAACGTGCTGCAATTGTGCTTCAACCAATTGGTTAATGGTTGTAGTTGACTCGACTATTGCTTGGCCGTGGTCATTGAGCTCTTTGTGTAGGTGAATGACATTGGATTACCTTGTGGCACATTAGCTTGGCTTTGCCATGCTGAGGAAGCATCAACCATCTCATCTAATTTTCCTAGACTTAGTCCCTCTTTCTCAAGAAGAGTCTAAGTCATAAATGCACGAATAAGTGTTTGAAACCACCAATTCTACAATTAAAGCATAAATCAAGTTAAATATCACTAACCCATAAATAATTAAGCCCTAAAATTGAAGACCCATTAAATACCCACACTAAGGTTGGGTCACAACCCTAGCTAATAGGTTTAGCTACTCATAATCAAGGTAGAAATAAAATATAGAGATGAAATATAAGCCATAAAAGTTGATTACAAGAACAAAATCTAAAAATATAAGGTAAAGCTGCTATAAAATTACTCTAAATGGTAAAGTACGGCTGTTCACGAGCTCACTGATACTAAAGATGACCAAAAAAGTGAAAAAAATATACTTATACACAACTAAAATTAATGGACAAAAATACCCCCTACGGAGGTTCCGCTATCAGCGAAATACTGGGCGCCTCATCACATGGACTTTCATGGCCACGCAAAAACAAGTGTGGATAGTATTTTTTTCAATTTTGTGCTTGGTTTGGACTTGGTTTCGCGGGCAGCATAAAAGTCACCACCTCCACGTTAGCATCAATCGTGGCCGCATAATTCACTCCCAGTCAAGCTCAACTTGCAGATTGTCTAAACTTCAATCAACACTCTCAGTGGATATACCATCGCGGCCGTGTCAGGTATTCCGCGACCGCACTTTTTTATCGCGGTAAACGGTCACTATTGTATGCAAAATATCTTCTCTGTATATCACTTTTGCAAATCGGATAATTGTGGCTACTTCGGTGGTGGACCTTATACGGCCGCTTTTTTCCATCGCGGTCAACGCTTCAGTCTCAGTTTTGAAGTTGTGCAAATTTAACTCTTTCATGAGTGGATTATGGCTTTCTTGCCTCATTTTGACCAAACCCTCCCAACAAGCACATTAAGTCAGTTTTCAAGAATACTTTTACACATTTTTTATCCAAAACTTAAGCAAAAAAGAGCATAAGATAGGCTAAAATCCATAGCTATCAATGGCCCCCACCCGCTTGCCCTCCGCCTCTAGGCGGCCGGACAGCTGGTGCTGTAATCATGGGCTACTGACCCTGTAGTACTGTCTTGCCCTGAAGCCTGGGATAGAACCTCCATACATGATTGGGATCCCACACACTCGAAACAACCTCTCGGTACGGTGATCTGATGTCCTGAAGTCTGACCCTGATGGCCTGAATGCCCACCGGAGGAACCTTGAACGACTGGTATACGGTAAGAACTCTCTGGCTTGGCACTAAAATAGGGTTGCATTGGAGCACCTCAAGGAGGTGGTGGTGTTGGATACGTGGGCCTACTAGGTTGACCCCTCCCAAACTGACCTCGGCCCCCAGCCGGGGCATCTCTAAACTCCCCAAAATAACAGACCCTTTTGTCCCGCTGCAACTGCTCTCTACCTCTTTGATAGTAACCCTCAATTCTCTAAGCAGTCTCCCCTACTAGTTGAAAAGAATTCCCTATCTCAACCTCCCGGGACATAGTATCCTGAATACCTAAGTGCAACCCCGCAAAAAACCTCCACACTCGCTCCGCCTCAGTAGGAAGTATCATAAGTGCATGGCGAGACAACTCAGAGAATCTCGCTCATAATCAGTCACTGACATATGACCCTGTTAGAGCTACTTAAACTGAAATCACAACTCTTTCCTCTGAGAGGGTGAAATATACCTGTCCAAGAATGGGTGTGTAAACTGGTTTCAAGTCATGGGAGGAGAACCCGCTGGCCTGCCAAGAAGATAAGACCGCCACCACCTACGGGCCTTGTCCTCCATCTGGAAAGTAGTGAAATCCACCCTATGGGACTCCAATATACTCATGTTGTGTAGTCTGTCCCTACACCTATCAAAATGTCTTGGAG
Source organism: Nicotiana glauca (assembly GCA_026770625.1). NCBI lineage: Eukaryota > Viridiplantae > Streptophyta > Magnoliopsida > Solanales > Solanaceae > Nicotiana > Nicotiana glauca. Next base: position 28,261 of record MU696960.1, on the reverse strand, counting down.
GTCTTCATGTCACTTACCTTTGAAGATAGGAGGGTGAAGCCTGGTCCATCTATCACATAGCTTCTACGGCTTGCCGACCGCAATTGGTCTAGGTTCAGGTGCAGCTACTATAACTGGATGGGCTCTGCCCATGGGAAGTGCATCCGGGGTCTGATATACGGCAACTGCATGTCTCGAAATCTGGGCAGTAGACGTCTGTGCTCCCTCTCCTACCTGAGATGTGGCTGGTCCACTTGAAATAAACTAGCTTGAATCATAGTATCCATGAACCACAACATATTTCTTTGCTCGCAGCAATTGTGACCTGTCGGGAGAATCGATGACTACATCTTTGATGCCTCTCGAACTAGCTACTGATCATCGCCTTGGTAAGCTATTACCTCACAGCCCAAGACCTCCTGAAATCCTGGTGCTGACATGAAATTGACCGGGGCTGGCTCTGCTGGGGGAACCTTGCCCGCTCTTCAATAATGGGATCCTCCACTGTATCCACTAGTGGTGCAACTGGGGCGACTGGGATGCCCTCGTCCCCTACCTCAGGCCGGTTCCCTCCCCTTGCCTCTACCTCGACCTCTAGAATCAAAGGGAGCAACTCCTCTCAGGTTTAGAACATCCGCCGTGCACGTTCTCACCATCTTCCGGCATGTATCTCCTCAAGCAATCTGGAAGCCTCCTTTGCGTAAACATAACTTAACAACCCTAGATCTGGAGTTCTTCTATACAGGGTCCCTCCACTTTGGAAGAAGTGATTGGACAACCTCCGCAGTGTGCATTTTTGAGTATGGTTTGCTTGTTCTGGATATTCTCCTTTCGCCAAATATTCTTTTATGTCTTGGAACCAAGGCTTTCCATCCATTTCTTCTTCAACATAAGCATAGTAAGACGGTTGATTATGGATCCTCATCGGGGAAATGATCGATGAAATTATTATCTAGATGTTGTATTTTTGATGACAATATGGCCAGTGCGTCTGCGAACTTATTTTGATTTCTAGGCACATATTTGAATTCTATCTTTGTGAATCTCTTCACCAATTCCTGCACATCATACGAGTATGGTAGTATCTTGGTGTTCTTCGTAGCCCATTCTCTTTGAACCTGATGTACCAGAAGATCCGAATCACCAGTTATCAGTAACTCTTGTATATTCATATCGATGGCTAGATTGAGCCCCATAACGCAGGCCTCATATTCTTCCATATTATTCATGCATGGGAACCTATTTGCGGATATAGGGTAATGTTGACCTGTTTATGATACCAAAACTGCTCCAATGCCTGCTCCTTTGAAGTTTACAGCCCCATTGAAGAACATTCTCCAATCGTCGTAGGCTTCAACAATTTCCTCTCTTACGAATGATACTTCTTCATCAGAAAAATACGTTTTTAATGGTTCGCATTCTCCTCCCATGGGATTATTGGCAAGATGATCTGCCAATGCTTGTCTTTTTACTGCCTTCTGAGTTACATAGATGATATCAAACTCACTTAACAATATCTTCCACTTGGCTAACTTTCCGGTCGACATGGGCTTCTGAAATATGTACTTTAAAGGGTCCATCCTAGATATGAGGTATGTGGTATATGGACAAAAGTAATGCCTCAATTTGTGAGCTGTTCAAGTCAAAGCACAACAAGTGTGTTCCAGTAGAGAGTATTATGCTTCATAAGGCGTGAACTTCTTACTCAAGTAGTATATGGCTTGCTTATTTCTTCTGGTCTCATCATGTTATCCCAAAACACATCCTAAAGCTCCATCTAATATGGACAAATAGAGTAGCAAAGGTCTCCCAGGTTCTGGCAGGACTAGGACTGGTGGTGTGGACAGGTATTCCTTGATTTTGTCAAAAGCCTTCTGACAGTCTTCGGTCCAACTGATTTCAACATCCTTTCTCAACATTATGAACATAGGCTCACATATTACTGTGAACTGTTCTATGAAGCGATTGATGTAATTGAGGCGTCCTAGGAAGCTCATCATGTCCTTTTTTCTCTTTGGTGGTGGTAACTCTTGGATAGCCTTAACTTTGGACGGGTCCAATTCGATTCCTCGGCGGCTAGAAATGAATCCGAACAACTTTCCCGCAGGAACCCCGAATGCACATTTTGCGGGGTTCAATTTTAGATTGTACCTGCTTAGCCTATCAAAGAACTTCTTTAAGTCTGCTATGTGATCTACGGCCCTCTTGGATTTGATGATGACGTCGTCAACATGTACCTCTATTTATTCGTGTATCATATCATGGAAGATGGTTGTCATGGATCTCATGTAAGTAGCCCCAACATTTTTTAGACTGAATGGCATCATCTTGTAGTAGTACACTCCCCATGGTGTAATGAAAGCCATTTTATTTGTGTATTCTTCGTCCATTCAGATATGGTGGTAACCTGCTAAGTAATCTACAAAGGATTGGAGTTCATGCTTGGCGCAATTGTCAATCAGGATGTGTATATTTGGCAGTGGGAAATCATCTTTGGGACTTGCTCTGTTTAAATCCCCACAGTCAACACACACCCTGACTTTCTTATCTTTCATCAGAACCGGTGCAATGTTAGCTAACCAAGTTGGGTACTCAACTACTATGAGGACTGGCTTTGATCTACTTAGTGACTTTCTCCTTGATTTTCAGAATCATGTCTGGTTTGAACTTTCTGAGTTTCTACTTCACCGGCGGACACATTGGGTTGGTAGGCAACTTGTGAGCCACTATTGAAGTACTCATACTGATCATACCGTCATATGGCCATGCAAAAAATCCTCATACTCTTTCAGGAAATGAGTATATTCTTCCTTCTCTGACAGTGATAAGTGAATGCTTATGCGAGTCTCTTTGACGGTTTTAGAATTTCCCAAATTGATTACTTCGGTTTCATCCAAGTTGGACTTAGGTTTGTTTTCAAAGTTCTCTACCTCTGACAACTTCCTCAAGTATTTCATCCTCTTCTTCTGAGTCACTATCCTTATGTTCCGTTGTCTCATTACATGTTACAGTCATCGGTTCATCTGGAAAAGTAACAATAACGCTGTAGAAAGAAAATGTGAAAGATAATAATGAATACTAAATATCAATGCATTGATTAAATTTGGAAAATATCCCAAAACATGTACGACTCGATGATTCGAGCAATTATTTTGAAACAAAATGCGTCTTTAAAACAAAATTACTAAAAATATCTTAAATTCCTAGAGTGGCTATTAAAACATGTCAGGCTAATTGCCAAGCTACCCAGGAACTCAGTGGGCCCGAGATAGTGTGTCAGTCTAATTCTTGAGAACTGCTCCCTTCTCCACAGTTTGAATGGCGAGGTCTTCTTTCTCTTCCTCCTCAATTATCACATTGCAGTCCATATTCTCGTCTTCTAGGAACAAGTTTCTCAACCCAGCCAAAGATTCTTCCTCTATAGATCCCCATATTGTATCGGCCTGATGAAAAGTCTGACCTAGGTGTGGTATCCGTTGCTCGAGAGGTTAATAAGGAACACACCATGGAGGCGACCAATCATCATATTCTTTCTAGGTGTATGGATATCCCAGCCCGAAAGTTGTGCCGTGACATTTCAACTGTATCGGTTTGGTAATGCCCTGGAGATCATTCCCAAGCCCTTTGTCGGGTTCATACCTAAACCATGCCAATATACTTTCTATTTTGTTACTCCACCAATTGTCCTTCTCAATTGCGCTGACAAGTTCAATGTGGTGATAAGTTTCTCCGCCCAGCCTTCTTTTATTCTCGATAACCAGGATAGTTTGACTGGTGTAAATGGGGTTACTTCTATCTCCGTGAATGATTACCTCTTGATGGTTCCATTCAAAATTCACGGCATGGTGTAGCGTGGAAGCCACGGCTCTAGTGGCATATATCCAAGTTCGAACCAATAAAAGATTGTATATAGTTGATATGTCTAGTACTTGGAACTCAACATGGATCCAAGTTGGTCCCATATGCAGACAAAGGTTAATCTCCCCAATTGTGGCCCTTTGAGACCCGTCAAATACTTTCACGTCCATACTTCCTGCCCATTTCTCATGGAAATTTTTGCCCAATCTTTTCAGAGTAGTCAATGGACAAATGTTGAGGCTTGAACCCCTATCAATTAGGACCTTGGTCATGAATTCGTCCTCAAACTGTACGGGGATATGCAATGCCCAATTATGACTTAAACCTTCAGGCGGTAGTTCATCCTCGTGGAAGGTGATCTTTTGACTCTCTACTAGTTGCCCTACCATGTTGTCCATCTCTCCACTAGTGATATTATTGGGCACATAAGCCTCATTCAACACCTTCATCAGAGCATTCTTATGCGCCTCTGAATTTTGCAATAGTGACATGATAGGTATCTGGGCGGGGGTCTTGTTTAAATAATCGACGGTAGAATATTCCCTTGCTTTCACTTTTCTCCAAAGATCGTTCGGTCCAGTTTCATTTACTGGTTGTTTGGTAGTAGCCTCCTTTCTTGATCCTCCTAAAATTTTGGGTGTATAGTTCCTTCCAGTTCTGGTCATTCCCTGTGCGGCACCAAATTCTTCCATCTTTGCTTTTCCCTTTTGCCTAGCTTCAACAATGTAATCCCAAGGTATGACATTGGACTTGAAAGTAGGTGTGGTTACTACTATCACTGTGAAAGGTGTGGCCATTTCTACCTCAAATGGAACAGATATGGCTGCAGGTGGTGTTATTTCTACCTCAAATGGAACCGACACGGTTACCTCTACCTCAATTGGCGGCTGTACCTGGACCACAATAGGATTGAGCCGCTGTAGGCTTCTTAGAATCATTGCCCTCTTTGATAATTCCAATTGATCCCTCGGGATCCCACTCCTCATCAATTTTTATCACATTGATCCCTTTACCTTTATGACTTGGAAGAGGATTGTTGCGGACGTTGGGTGCAGCTTCCTTCGCTTGTATGGTCTTGTTATCAATCAATGTCTGAATTTTATCTTTCAATGTCCGAAACTCGTCAATGGTGCGCCCCTTCATACCGGAATGAGATGCATATGTCTTATTCGGGTTGACCCATTGAGATGAATTATCTATTGCCATAGCGGGAGTATGGGTAATATAACCGACAGTCCTCAACCTTTCATACAGTTGGTTGGTGGGTTCAGCAATGGCAGTGTACTGTCTGGGTGGCTTGCAATCAAAATTAGGTCGGGGTTTCTGGTAATTTGGACGAGCATAAGGTGGATGATAGATGGATGGCTGGGTGTTATATGTGTGATAGACGACATCGGGTTGAGAGTATCTGGGAGGTAAGGGTTGGTATATAGGTCATGGTGTTTGGTATGTGAGTGGAGATTTTGGGCCTTGGGCCACAATTATTGCCCCTACTTCTTTATTATTTGATATGCCACCTGATTGTAATGCTTTGTTAGTGGCCAGCAGTGCCTCAAAATTTTTCACCATCCCACTTTTAATGCCCTCTTCAATCTTTTCTCTGAGTTTGACAATATCGAAGAACTTTTGATTCTCAATAACCATTAGCCTTTCATAATACTGTGGGTCCTGTGCTCGGAAAAAGAACTTGTTCATCTGTTCCTCGTCTAATGTTGGTCTGACCTTGGATGCTTCGGACCTCCACCAGTAGCATACTCGTAGAAAGTCTCAGTTGGCTTCTTCTTTAGGTTCTGGATATAGAAGACATCTTGTGCATTCTCCATATCGAACCTGAACCGGTCCACAAAGTTTGATGCCATGTTCACCCAATTGGCCCACTTCTTAGGATTCTGGATTATGTAGCAGGACATGGCATCTCCAGTAAGACTTCTCATGAAGAGCTTCATTTGAATCCTTTCATCTTTTCCGACCCCCACGAGCTTGTCATAATAAGTTCTCAAATGAACCTTGGGATCACCTGTTCTATCAAATATTTCAAACTTGGGAGGTTTGTAACCCTCCAACAGTTTCGCATCTGGATGTATTCATAAATCATCATAGTTCAAACCATTTATTCCTTTAACTCCTTCAACACCCAGAACTCGACTTGTCAACTTCTTGAGCTCATCGGCCATGTTCTTGAAGAGCAGGTTCTTCTCGGCTGATTCTATTGTATAGGAGATTGGTTGAGTAGAGTGTGGTAAGTTTTCCACGTAAATAGGATTGTTTTGGTAGATGCCAGGGGTTAGAGTGTAGTAATGATTATTAGTGGAGTTTTGCGGATCAAAGATCGGTTGTGGGATATTTTGAGGAGTATGGTAAGTGGTTTTTAGGTATTGGGTAGGAAGATGTTGGTGTTAAGGGGGAGGGGGTATTGGTGGAGGATTAGGATTTTGGGGAGAAGTTGCATATTGATGGGGTGCGGGAGGATTTTGTGGACGTTGGTTTGATGTATTTTGAGGAGGTGCTGGGATTTGAGCATATTATTGGTTGACATCTGGGACGTTTAGGGTGAGGGAGAGGTTTTCCAAGTTGCGGACCTGCTCAAGGTCCCTTTGCAACTCTAGTATTTTATTTTTCAATCGTAGGACCAAATCATTCTGGGCCGAAGTAATCTAACCGTCTGAAGTTTCAATTCTCTCAACATTTTCTTTGAGGATACCACTTAGATCATTCATCTTAGCTTTTCCTTTGCTTTTCGGATTACTGAGAGGAGGAGGAGGAGGTGGTGGAGGGCCTCTAAATCTGGTGTAATATGATGACGATGCCAGTATATGCGAACCAATCTTAGGAGATGGGAATAATAAAAAAAAAGAAAAAAAAGGTAGACAAGCCAGTAAGGATTCTAAAAATTTTATAGGATTTAAACACATATTGCAGAAACGTAAATTTGCGTCCTAATTTAGGGAGCCTCGTTGTGCCCGAGATAGGCCTAGCAACAAGTAGATTTGGAGAGATTTAATGCTAATAAATGCCTCATTTCATTAATGTAATAAATAAGACAAATCTTAAAATGATGAGAAATAAACGAGTCACTAATGACATCTGCCTTATTACATTTGCATTCTAAAATGACGCAAAATAGATAAACCTAATCTACTTGGTCATGGAAGGACCTTTTCCATATTTGGCCCTCTTGGCTCCATCAATCAGGTTCCCCAGGTCATGCATGTCCAGCAGCAGGTATGCCCTTTCTAGATGTCCTCCCTCGTTGCCTTCTGCATTCTAACAATCTATGACCTTTTTTTTTTATCTTCCCTTCCAGTTCCATTAGACCTTGATCCAAGCATTCCAACCTTTGTATCGACCTCTTAGCCATTTCTTTTCACTCGTTGATTGATTCCATATCAAACTTGTGTTGCTCTAGATGCTTGGATTCAAATTCAAGGACCCTCTTGCGTAGCCTCTCATTTTTTACTTGTGCTTTAGCGACTTTATCTATGACCCTGTTTCCTTGACCAACCCTTGGCTCGAATATTCCTGCTATGTTATTTTCTAACCATGAGGGGTAGAAGTACACATGACCGACGTGATACCGATCCAACTCGATGTTATCCTTTTCCATGATAATCTTTAAGTGCCACATGTGCTGTGACTCACATTTGTATAGAACATCATCATCCTGAAAATCTGCCCTGTAGTGACTCATTTTAGCAACTCGCAGTATGACCTGCTTCCTGCCTACCTATTTCATAACTGATGGGAGCATAAGGGTATATGCTCCTCAACTCGATCAGTACCAAGTATGGAACATCCCTAGATATAATGATGAACTCGTCGGTAGGTAACCATTCGAACACCCATTGAACCTGATCCTCAGTCAAATTGTTTAAAAACTGCACTCATCCTACAACATTTTTTGGTTGAGCAAACCTATTTGGGATGTAGGTCATTTTCTTAGAATGATGGTAAGCTATGTGATAATTCCATAGCCTTCACGAAAGCTCTTGATGGTATTGACCTTTTTGGAGATGTTCTAACAACCAAACTTATAGCAGCAGATTACAACCTTCAAAGTATTTGTACCCCTTCTGATATCACTCTAAGGCCCAGGATATGTCTGTTACGATCATAGGGACAATGATATATGTCTGCCTTTTGATCCCTTCCATCAAGGTTCTGGTTACCATGGCCAGTTTGGTGTGGATTTTGTCTCCTTGGATCGGGAACACTAACATACCTAAGAAACAGATGATCAACACAAAAACCTGCGGTGAATCCAACCCAAGGAAGTGATGGAGAATTAGTCATAAAAAATACGGCAAGATCTATTGTGACCGTATCGTTCATAAAGGAAGTCGAAGGGTATGTAGGAATTTTTCAGGCACTCCAAGTCATCATTCTTCTTTAATCCCATCATCTTCAAAAACCCCCTAGTAGTGTGATTTTTTGGCACCAATAAACCAGGACTATCCCAAGGTAGCCCGGCAAATCCCCCTATTTCTTAAAAGAAAAAGGTCATTTCTATGTCTCCAAAGCGGAACATGGCTCTTTCTTTGTCCCAGAACATTGTGGCAGCTTCGATTAACATGTTGTTTGGATGGAGGTCTAATAAAGAAGGCAGATTTCCCAAGACCATTTTCATATGATTTATATCACTTGATGGAAGATCCTCCCACCAATCTAGCAACAATGGTGGTATGGTACGAACCATGCCAAACCTAGGGACTTCGTGCCTCATTTTCTGCAAAAGAAATATGGTAAGGCTCTTTCCTCCTCCAAATCTGAATATTTATGCAATAACGATTAGCATATTGGCACTTATTTCTCCAAAAATAATGCACACAATTGTGGTTGCATCCGTTGGTATTATAGATAACCCGATGGACTTTTGGACGAGGCTTATCTTAAAGGGTTATTATGCAAACAACATATTAGCCCAGATAGGTTTGACCATGATGCATGTATAATTAATTAGAGTAAGGTTTCTAGAGATGTCGCGCCCCCTTTTTTCGTTCGCGGAGTCCGAGTTTCGACATTCATTAGGAACAACTCATTTCCTTTTGGAAATTGGGGGTTGAAGAGTCGCCACCTAAGGGAATATGGTGCGGTAGGGCACCTAAAGCAATTAACTCATGTAACCAGTTTGCATTACCAGAGATTAGGTTGAAATAATCTTAAAGGAAAGGTGTTAGGCACCCCTCACGATCCATAACAGTGGGTCCCGAACGAACTTTGTTAGGTGAATTAGTCATTTAAAGTAAGTGGTCTAAGCACGTATTTGCAAATAAAGGTAGTTTATGAAGTCTAAACACATATACAATAAGAAAGTTTAGATGGTCTAAGCATGTAATGACCCGACCAGTCATATTGAGCTTTTGCACTTAGCTCACCAGTTCTCGAGCATGACTTGCCTCGTATGGTGTATTATGACTTATGTAAATCATTGGTGTAAGGTTTCAGGTTAATCATAATGAATTTGGAAGAATAGTCTCAGTTGAAAGCTTAAAATTTGAAAGGTTTAACCAAGATTTGACTTGTTTGTATTTGATCCTGGATTGGAATTTTTATGGTTTGGTTAGCTCCATTAGGTTATTTGGGACGTAGGAGCATGATTGGAATTCATTTTGGAAGTCCGTGGAAGATTTAGGCTGGAATTAGCGAAATTGAGATTTCGACGTGTCGATTGATAGGTGAGATTTTGATATCAGGGTCTTGAATGGAATTCCAGAAATGGGAGTAGGTCCGTTGTGTCATTTGTGATGTGTGTACAAAATTTCAAGTCATTCGGACGAGGTATGATAGACTTTTTTGATCGAATTCGGAATTCGGAAGTTTTGGAATTCTTAGGCTTGAATCCGAGTGTGGTTTGATGTTTTGATGTTGTTTTGAGCATTCCAAAGGTTGGAACAAGTTTGAATTATGTTACGGGCTGTGTTGGCATGTTTGGTCGGGGTCCCATGATGCTCGGATACATTTTGGAAGAGTTTTTGGAAGATTTTAGCGTTTTGAGCATAAGTATGTAGTGATCCGAAGGTCCATTTTTAGTTCTAGAGATCGAAATTTGTTTTTGAGACTTCTGAAATTTTGATAATGAATTATAGGAGTGATCTGGAAAGTTTGGTCTAATTTCATCAAGTCGCGATTGGGTTTTTGATGTGAATCATGAGTTAATTGTTTAACAAGTGAAATGGATATTGCACTGAGCAAACAAGCTCCGAATTGAGTTTCGATTGAAGTACTATGTTTGTATCACTATTTGTGACTCATAGGAACAAGAATCATCGAATTTCGAGTTCATACGATGGAGTTAGAGCTTTTTTAGTGAAATTAAAGACTGCTGGTGCATCAGATCTGGTGTGCACATTTTAGCGACCAGATTGGACCTTTGGCGACGGGAATTAAGCCTTTAGCAACCAGAATCGGATTTATTAAAGCTGTTACATTTTTTAGCTCATTTTGACTTTTTTGGTGAAAGAACACGGCTTGGGGCGACTTTTGAGCAAGAAATCATGGGAAATATTGAGGTAAGTCACTAGTGATCATTTCTACTCCATAATATTGAATTATCATCGAATAATCCAACTAGATTACATGTTTTTGAGGTGCAAATTGGGGATTTGGAACTATGGATTTGAAAATAATATTTGAAGATTTGGAGGCCAAATTGTTATCAGAATTTAGTAATTTTGGTATGGTTGGACTCGTGGTTGAATGGGTTGTCGGATTTTGTGAGTTTCGTCGGATTCTGAAGCGTGGGCCCGAGGGGCCGGGTTTGAGCAATTTCGGGATATTGATGTTAAATTGGATAAATTTAATATTTTCGGGTGGGCTTCACCCTCTTAGCATATTTTAATGATTATGTACTGATTGTGGCTAGATTTGGAGCATCCAGAGGTCGATTCGCGCGGGCAAGGCATAGCAGGTAGAGTTTGGATCGGATCGAGGTGAGTAATGATTGTAAATGATGTTCTGAGGGTTTGAAACCCCGGATTGCACATTGTTGTGATGTATTAAGGTGAGTCACACGCTTGATGATGAGCGTGGGGTCGTGCACTATTGGAGATTGTGACTTGGTTCATCTCGATTGATAATTTTACCGCATATTTGATTGAAAACTATTTGCTATCATCATTATTTGGACTGAAAGCCATATTTGGGCCTAGTGCCAGCTATTTGAACCCTTCGGAGATTTTTATTGATATTTCCTCATTGATTTGACTTTATATTTGAACTCAGTCATGTTATTTTCCATTTTTTTCAAAACTCAGCCATGTTTACTATGCTTTAACACTTGAAATGATATTTTAAATAATATTTTCGGCTGGGCATTATGTTTTATTGTTGCTCGACTGGCTTATGTGATTTTTTACAGAGTAATGTCGAGGGCCTGTATGACGAGGATACTTTTGGCTTGGGCTGCACGCCGCAACAGTGAGATACTGATTATGATAATGAGGCCGAGGGCCTGAGATTATGCTCCACGAGGTAGCTTGATATTGATACGAGGCTGAGAGCCTGTTTATGATGCCATGAGGTGGCTTGACATTGCGCTTAGGCCGTAAGGGACCCCTCCCAGAGTCTGTACACCCCCAGTGAGCGCGGGTACCCATTGTGATGTGAGATATAGCCCGGGGGGCTGATATTGTTCTATGTGATAGCCCGAGGGGCTAGTATTGTTCTATGTGATTGCCCGAGGGGCTAATACCATTCTATATGATTTCCCGAGGGGCTGGTATTATTCTGAGGTATGGCATGAGGGGCGAAGTTGTTGACATCGTGCCCGAGGGGCGAACCTTTATGTGTTTATCTTTCATATTTACCGGTCATTTACTTTTTAAACTATGGTATTTGTGCCCGAGGGGAGGATTTCTGTGTTTATCTGCACTAACTGTTTTGCATTCACTTGGATAACTGTTGAAAAATTTATTTTCGAAGAAGTTTAAACTGAACTAAGAAGTTTTAGGAGATTTTTACAGCTTCAACGCTTTCTTACTAGTTTTTGAACTGGTTCTATACAACATCTTGATATGCTTTACGTGATTTCTTACTATTTAGGCCTTAGTTATGATTATTACTCATTGAGTTGGAGTACTGACTTTACTCCCTACACCTTGTGTGCAGATTTAGGTATTTATACACCCGATAGCAGGTTTTGGTTGATCGGAGGTCGAGTCATCAGAATTTAGCAAGGTAGCTGCCGGCATTTGCAGCATTGCTTTTCTCTCTCTTCATTTCATTGATCTGTATTTGTACACTTCAGACTTTTAATTATATTTATACCCTATATATGCTCGTGACTTGTGACACCCTAGTTAGGGTTGTGTCGAGTTGTATTTTTGCTACTTATTATCATCAAATCATATTTAGCTGCGTTTATGTTGTTTAACTATTTTTAAAGGTGAATTGTGTTTAATTAGCTGGCCTTGTCTTCACGAGAGGCGCCATCACGACCGGGTTCGTGGTTAGGTCATGATAGTTGGTATTAGAGCCTAGGTTACATAGGTCTCACGACTCATGAGCAGGTTTAGTAGAGTCTCGTGGATTAGTATAGAGATGTCTGTATTTATCCTCGAGAAGCTGCAGAACCTTTAGGAAAACTTCACATTCTTGAATTCTTATCGTGCATCCTTTGATTCAACTTGAAATATAGCTCTTTAAATTCCTTCGAGGCATTCGTGTGTGCGCATGAGTGCTCAGTATCAGATATGCCTCGATGGCTTGTGATTACCCAATCGAGGGGCAGGACGTGATCTCTGTAAGTTGATGTTGGGTCAGTCTGGAGGACTTGAGGCCGGATCTTTGCCTATAGCTTGAGAATCGAGGTGCTGATTGTGTGAGCAAGTGTTTTCGAACTGATATGTTTGGTAGTGTCCCTATTAGTAGAAGTCACGGCTCCATGGCTATGTGATGAGTATGTCGTGACTGCGAGATGTATTCTTATGAATTAGAAGCGATGAGGAGGGTCTGTTAGAGGATAGAAGAACTATTAGGTGCTTGATTTTCATCTTGATTTGAGGTATAGCCCCGAGTTATAGGTGTACGAAAAGTCTTTTAATGTGTCCTAGTTGGGAGTGAAGTAAATTTCATGTTGCGGTATGAGTTTAGACTCAGGAAGGCTAAGTGACTGCGTAATGTTTGTGACGGTGGGAGGTATACAGAAATGTTAGTTGAAGACAAGGCAGGTGGGTTATCTCCTGCGAGGTGTTTTGAGGTTGTGTGATCCTTATGTCTTTTAGAAGGTCTCTTTTACAAGTGAAATATAAGTGTTGAAATTTGAATTTTAAGTCACTTAAGAGAGTGGGCTTGACTGTTGCAAGGATGAATGCGAGATTTGCAGAAGATTCAGGGTACCAGAAGGACTGTGTTTCACGAGCTTATGAAGGTTTGCGTTTAATCTCACTATGGTATTATGTCAGCAATAGAGTATATGCATTATAAGTTATTGTATATGTTTTGGTCTATGGCTCCGAGCCTAGTGGGGGAGTCTGCTATTGATTAAGTGATTGCACGATTATATGCTATGTTGGTTCCAGTTTGAGACGTTTCGGTGAATCAGTTATGGCCTACGAAGGTTGAGACCGAGGATGGCTTGGGTAAAGGAAAATTTTGACGAAGGTTATATTATGCTTCATAGGTGTGTGAGAATGATGGGATGTCTTGAGTTGTTGTTGGCAAGAATGCTCGGTGCATAGAGTAGGAAGTTGCTTGGTTGTATTGGGATGAAGTTACATTCTGCGGTGTTGGATTGCCAACGAGGCACGGGTTGTTCGGCTCATTTGATCAGACTAATTGCAGTTTGAATAGAGTGAATGACTCTCGAGAATGGTTCTAATGTGCTCAAGATTCTGCATGTAACAATTGGGTATTTTAAAGTTGTATATGTGGTTAGGAACTGAGTTTTCATTTGGAAGATGTCAAGACTTGTGGTACTTTCTACATTAACTATGGGATTTTATATATTAGTATTAGGAAGGTAATGGTTCCAGATTCGCAGGAAGTCCCTTCAGGGTACGTATTTTGAACGTGGTGCTTTTGGAAATATTTAAGAGAGTACTCAACGGATTATGAGCCTTAGACAGCATGGTTTTTTTACTGGGGTCTCGTGTGGTAAGTCTGGGTTGAGGAATTGTGGTGATGCAACAAGAGGGGACATCAAGTTGATGGTAAATCAGAAGGAAACTCGGATAGATAGGATAACTGGGTAGTAGGCCAGATTGGTATGGTAAGGATATGATTAATTCCTTGGGTGTGTACGGGGTAATGAGTTCCTATAGGCATTTTGTGGCAATTCTCTTAGGTTTTGATGGCTTGAGTAGATAGGTCGAGTTAGAAGGGTTCAGTCCTGGCAGGTCTAGTTTGTGCAAGGGGAACTCGGAGAAGTCTTGATGGTTTCTACCTCGGTTAGAGATGTATAGTTTCTATGGGCATGAGGAGCATGTGATGTATAGTGATTTTCTTCTAGATGGGATCAATGGAAAGTTCTTGACTAGTTGAGTACGTAGATGTTTGTGGCTTGGAAGGGAGATGAAGTTCTCACGTTATCCTAGGATGGTATGGTATATGTGGTATACTGTGGAGGATTGAGATTTTCATGTGTAAGACTACAGTTCAGTTTTGAACGGAAAGTCATAAAATACTTAGGCAACGCGGGCAGTTTTAGATGATTAGAGAAATGAGCTTCAGATGATTAGGGGGATGATCTCCAGATGATTAAAAAAATGGTATTGCTAAATGGGAGTGATTTGACGAGGGTATATGTTTCAAAAAAGGCAATGTTATTAAGTTGATTGTACTTCGGTAGAATAGCGACGCTTTCTTATTAGATCGACTGCTAATATTCGAGTTTGCTTGGTGACACAGGGGAATTTTGGAGTATCTTACATGGAATGATTGGGTATTTGAGGTGCGGTATGCATTCAAACGACGGAATTGGGATCAAGTATGTTGATTCATGTGCGATATGGATTTAGAGACAGGGAAGTTCTCACATTCAGGCTATGTTGTGGTAGTGAGTTGTGTGTATTGGCACTGTTTAATGACTATCGGGGTTTGGAGACCCGAGCGGATCTTTTGTGCTTGGCATGTTAGATTTTGGATGGGATATTGGGTTCAGACTGGTTGTCTCTGTGTTGTGTCATTCTGGACTGTTGCACTAAGGCGGCATTGTTGGCTATGCCAATAATGCCATGGATTGAGTGTCGAAGTCTGTAGGATTATGCCCTAGTGGAGTGGTTTTATATTTTGAAGACCCAGTGGACGGCTGGGAAGGATTGTCTTTCTTATTTGGGCTTTCGTGATGGATATTAGTGTAGAGGCTTCTACCGTTGATTTAGTTTTGGTGGTAAGGGACTTTTTGAATATGTTTCTTGTGCCCGGGATGTCACCGGGCAAGGTTGTTGATTTCGGTATTGATTTGATGCCAAGCACCATATCGTATGGCACCGGCCGAGTTAAAGGGATGGAAAGAGAAGCTTCAGGATTTGCTTGATAAGGAGTTCATTGGCAGGCCAATGTGGATGCATGTTCTAACTTTAGTCGGCTTGGTTGGCTCTGAATTGTATTGTTGAGAGGTGCTGATTCATCGGTTATTAAGCTTGTTAGTAATCCGGGGAGACCTATGAGTTACCTTTCCATGTTGTGAGGCGTTAGGATATGTTGGTTATCGGCACATGTGGTGTGGTATTATTAAGGTTTCTCAGAAGGATTCGAGCGGGAGAAGTATTGGATATTGCTTGGCGGATGGCGCATCTGTTATGCCTTTTCGAGTTGTGCGGTGTTATGTACTTGCTTTACGTGGTTATGATGATTTACTTTGATTCTAGACATCAATTACGCGTGGTCGTCAATTTCGAGCAGAGTGAATTGAGGTGTTTCATGAGGAGCAGTGTTTAGATAAGGTCGCACATTACAACGAATTTATGTGGAGGTATGACCTTGCAGGTTAGATTTGTATGTTCTGTTCCTATTATGTGAGACGGGTTCTCAGCCTTGTGTTTTGGTGGTACTGGTAAGCTTGAGGTACAACTCTTTCATTTGAGTCATTTTCATGATTTGAGTATGTTCGAACTGTTGCTTATGGGTGCGCGTATTATGCAAGTTATGGCTTAGGCCTATATTGATGTGTCATGTTACCAAAGTGGTGTGTTGGAGTAGAGGAGATCGTTGGGATCATTAATGAATACGAACAGATTCGATTTCAGCATGTTAGAAGGATAATATCGAGGCTCGGCTCTAAATTTTCTATGGTATTTTCAAAAGGATAAGTGGCTTCATGAATGGTTGATATGAGAAATGGTTATGGTTTATTGCATGTTTCATTTATCGTTGGCAGTATATAAAATTGTTGGAATGAGACTTTAGTTGATAAGAGGTTTTATACCGATATTCGATTGTTGTGGGCAGCTACTGTGAATAGAAGTTATCGCTATGAGCATTTGAGTTACGTGGTTTATCATGTAATTTCACTTGATCTTGAAGGTATGGGTTATTACAGCTGGTTCGGGCTTATTTTTAATATAGATGTGAGATTTTGATCTTGTGGATGATTTCGGAAGTGGAAGTGGGGTTCTAAGGTTTATGGGCTAGGTTGGATTGTGAAATTTTAGCTGCATTGTGTTATCGGACCTATATGAGATAGGGTGACGTAGGATCACCCCAGGGTATATGCATGGTAAAGTTATTCAGCAATTGGTTGGCTTCTATAACAACTCTAGGCGCGTTCGAGGACGAACATGTGTGTGGGAGGATGTAATGACCCGACCTGTTATTTTGAGATTTTTTACGTCGCTCGCCAGTTCTCGGGCATGAATTCCCCGTATGGTGTATTATGACTTATGTAAATCGTTGGTGTTGGGTTTCAGGTTAATCAGAATGAATTTGGAAGAACAGTCGCAGTTGAAAGCTTAAAATTTGAAAGGTTTGATCAAGATTTGACTTGTTTGTGTTTGATCTCGGATTGGAATTTTTATGGTTTGGTTAGCTCCATTAGGTGATTTGGGACTTAGGAGCGTGATCAGAATGCATTTTGGATGTCCGTGGAAGATTTAGGCTTGAATTGGCGAAATCGAGATTTTATCGTTTTTCGATTGATGGTTGAGATTTTGATATTGGGGTCAGAATGAAATTCTGGAAATGGGAGTAAGTCCGTTGTGTCATTTGTGATGTGTATGAAAATTTAGGTCATTCGGACGAGGTATGATAGACTTTTTGATCGAATTCGGAATTCGAAAGTTTTGGAATTCTTAGGCTTGAATCTGAGTGTGATTTGATGTTTTGATGTTGTTTTAAGTGTTTTGAAGGTTGGAACAAGTTTGAATTATGTTATGGGGTGTGTTGGCATATTTGGTTGGGGTCCCATGTGGCTCGGATATATTTTGGAAGAGTTTTTGGAAGATTTTGGTATTTTGAGCATAAGCATGTAATGACCCAAAGGTCCATTTTTAGTTCTAGAGATCGAAATTTGATTTTGAGACTTTTGAAATTTTGGTAATGAATTATAGGAGTGACCTGGAAAGTTCGGTCTAATTTCATCAAGTCGCGATTAGGTTTTTTATGCGAATCATGAGTTAATTGTTTAACGAGCGAAATGGATATCGCACTGAGCGAATGAGCTCTGAATTGAGTTTCAATTGAAGGACTATGTTTGTATCATTATTTGTGACTCATAGGAACAAGAATCATCGAATTCCGAGTTCGTATGATGGAGTTAGAGCTTTTTAGTGAAATTGAAGTCTTCTGGTGAATCAGATCTGGTGTCCACCGTTTAGTGACCAGATTGGACCTTTTAGCAACGGGAATTAAGCCTTTAGCGACCAGAATTAGATTTATTAAAGCTGTTACGTTTTTTTAGCTCATTTTGACCTTTTTTTTGGTGAAAGAACACGGCTTGGGGCGATTTTGAGCAAGAAATCATGGGAAATATTGAGGTAAGTCACTTGTGATCATTTCTACTCCATAATATTGAATTATCATCGGACAATCCGACTAGATTACATGTTTTTGAGGTGTAAATTGGGGATTTGAACCTAGGGATTTGAAAATAAGATTTGAAGATTTGGAGGCCGAATTGTAATTGGAATTTTGTAATTTTGTTATGGTTGGACTCGTGGTTGAATGGTTTGTCGGATTTTGTGAGTTTCGTCGGATTCTGAAGCGTGGGCCCGGGGGGCCGAGTTTGAGCAATTTTGGGATTTTGAGGTTAAATTGGATATTTTCGGGTGGGCTTCACTCTCTTAGCATATTTTAATGATTATGTACTGATTGTGGCTAGATTTGGAGCATCCAGAGGTCGATTCGCGCGAGCGAGGCATAGCGGGCTAGAGTTCGGACCGAATAGAGGTGAGTAATGATTGTAAATGATATTTTGTGGGTTTGAAACCTCAGATTGCACATCGTTGTGCTATATTGAGGTGAGGCACACGCTTGATGACGAGCGTGGGGTCGTGAACTATTGGGGATTGTGACTTGGTCCGTCCCGATTGATGATTTTACTGCGTATTTGATTGAAAACTATTTGCTATCATCATTATTTGGGCTGAAAGCCATATTTGGGCCTAGTGCCAGCTATTTGAATCCTTCGGAATTTTTTTTTTGATATTTCCTCACTGATTTGACTTTATACATGAACTCAGTCATGTTATTTTCCACTGTTTCCAAAACTCAGCCATGTTTACTCTGCTTTAACACTTGAAATGATATTTTAAATAATATTTTGGGCTGAGCGTTATGGTTTCTGTTGCCCGAGTGGCTTATGTGATTTTTGACTGAGTAAGGCTGAGGGCCTGTATGGTGAGAATACTTTTGGGACGGGCTACACGCCGCAACAGTGAGATACTGATTATAATAATGAGGCCGAGGGTCTGAGATTATGCACCACGAGGTGGCTTGATATTGATATGAGACCGAGAGCCTATTTATGATGCCACGAGGTGGCTTGATATTGCGCTTGGGCCGTAAGGGGCCCCTCCCGGAGTCTATACACCCCCAGTGAGCGCGGATACCCATTATGATGTGAGATATAGCCCGAGGGGCTGATATTATACTATGTGATAGCTCGAGGGGCTAGTGTTGTTCTATGTGATTGCCCGAGGGGCTGGTATTGTTCTGAGGTATCGCCCAAGGGGCGGAGTTGTTGACATCGTGCTCGAGGGGCGAACCTTTATGTGTTTATCTTTTATATTTACCTATCATTTACCTGTTAAATTATGGCATTTGTGCTCGAGGGGTGGATTTCTATGCTTATCTGCACTAGCTGTTCTGCATTCATTTGCGTAACTGTTGAAAAAGTTATTTTCGAAGAAGTTTAAACTGAACTAAGATGTTTTAAGAGATTTTTACAGCTTCACTGCTTTCTTACTAGTTTTTGAACTGCTTCTATAAAACATCTTGATATGCTTTACGTGATTTCTTACCATTCAGGATTTAATTATAATTATTACTCACTGAGTTGGACTACTCACTTTACTCCCTGCACCTTGTGTGCAGATTTAGGTATTTATACACCCAATAGCGGGTTTTGATTGATCGGAGGCAGAGTCATCGGAGTTTAGCAAGGTAGCTGCCGGCGTTCGCAAGACTACTTTTCTCTCTCTTGATTTTATTAGTCTGTATTTGTTCACTTCAGACTTTCTATTGTATTTATACCCTGTTGATGCTCGTGACTTGTGACACCCCAGTTAGGGCTGTGTCGGGTTGTATTTCCGCTACTTATTATCATTAAATCATATTTAGAATGCTTTTATATTGTTTAACTATTTTAAAAGGTGAATTGGGTTTAATTGGCTGGCCTTGTCTTCACGAGAGGCGCCATCACGATTGGGTTCGGGGTTAGGGTCGTGATAATGCATATGTAAATTAAGGAGATTTGAGCAGTCCAAGCATATATACATAAACCAAGGAAGTTTAGACAATCTAAGTACATATATGTGAAATGGGGAAGAGAAGTCCTAAGTTGATTAGCCTATAGGATCAATATGTACAATGCCCGATAATCCCCCTCAACTAGAGGGGCTACACGTGACATTAGCACGCGGGTCATCATATCCTTTTACTACCCATTACCCTCCACTTAGTGGTTATATAAGCGAGTTTAATTAATGAACTCTAGGCATGCTTTACTCGTCCCTTCCTTGTGGTCTCAGAGGCATTGAGGACCTCTATATTTAGGCAGTTCTAGACATTCCTAAGGTATTTAAAAGGTAAAATCTAAGCGACAACAAAGAACACATAGGACTGTCAAATAGGGAAACAATTAGGGGCTCATGTATGCTTCCACACATAATTAGATACATAGCATATCTCAAAACAACCATTTTTAAAGAAATTCAGAAAGTCTAGGAACATGATAACTAGAACGTCACAGATACAGAATATGCAGCATTTGTTTAAGAGCGAAGTGGCAGAACTCTAATTAGTTTGCCTATTGATTTTATATCCTGTTAAACCTGGACAATTTCACACATAAACATAACTTAATTTCACAGTTATTTAATTGCCTAAGGCTTGCCTAGGCGTGGGTGTGTATGTAGTCATAATCTGGGAATTAATTAAACAACTTCAAGTTATTTAGTCCAATAGGAATGCTTATCTAAGTGATTAGTATTACAAAATTGATTTTAGGCATATTTACACTATGACATGATATCTATGTGTTGAACTATTTTAAACCCTCTTTTATAGACAATCATTTATTCAAAATGACGTAGACATGGCTTAGAGCTAATGCAAACAAAGTCCTAAATCAGGATTTCTAATGCACATAAAGATGATAATTTTTATTAAGCATGATTACAACAACGGTTTAATGACATGATTTCCAGGTGATAATAACCTTTGCAGAGTCGGAGAGAGAAGTGATGAACTTATAACATGTTCCTAATATGCAAAATATAAACGTGAGTGTTCTAAGGTAGGTTTTCTAATGCAAATATTATAAACTTATGACATGTTTTGATGCAAGTAACATAGCATATGGACCTAAAGCATGATTTTTACCAAAGCATAAACTCAAAGCAGGAATTCTATTGCAAATATATATGAATTAAGAGCACGATTTCTACTATGTATCAACTTAAAGCATGATATTTACCCAATTTCCCACAAACATCATATATGAAACCTCCCTTTTTAGTAATCACTCAAGTATCTGTTTGCAAATAAATTATTACAGATCAGGATCAAATGAATTACATAGGTAAATGAAACAATACTATAGGGAGCCTAAATCAGGCCCAAAGTAAACCTAGGAATACCAGGCCTTCAACAGAGTATCAGAAGCCAAAGATCTCACAGCTAGTAGTATATGTCTTGGTGTGTCAGAGTTCCCTAAGGACTTTAAGGATACTGGGCAGTGCTCACCCCAAGACCATTTCTCAAATGGGGATTGGTTATGTGCAATGTGGAAGGGCTAGCTCTGGTATGCCAGAGTTCAGAGAGATCTCAAGGATTCCTAAGCAGTACATATACCAGAGGGGCAGAACTTAATAATCTAGGAGTAGGGTAAGAGTACTTGACATAGTATTGAAAGACTTAGTAAAATAACTTAGAGGTGAAAAGATTCAGAAACAACTTTTTAAAGATACTGGGAGTGACCAGTTTTTTAGAAGAATACTAGGAGTAAGTAAGCATACTCAACAAACAACCCAATTGATCATAGAGTACTTATATTTCCTTAGCAAGTAGACTTACAAATAAGGGGTGAAGGGGATTGGGAACACATGGGGTTGAAACCACATAAATAAGGAAAACATTTGATACAAAACAAGCACAGAACCACTAGGAGTCTACTGAATCAAGTTAATCATGGTACTAGACAGTCAAGACATAGCTAAGGAATATAACAGGATCATGTTAAAGACATAGATGTGTTGAACAGAATTGGACATACAATCAGGACCAATCGAATGCACTAGAAAACTAAGTGACTACATAGTCATACCAATTAAAGGGAGGGGGTTAAGGAACTAAGTAAACATTCTAGGCAATTATCAAAGAACTAAGGGAAATCAAACATGCTGATAACACATAAGGCATAACTTAGACATGCTTAATAACAACAAATAGAGAAACAAATTGAGTAACTAATACAGGAATAAACATGGAACACATAAGGTTGAGTATTAAAAATTTAACTAGAGGCATACCAGTTAAAGAAGAGAATGCAGAATGTAAAAAATAGGGCAGTTTCACTATCTAGCCTCGGCTTTCAACTGGCTATGTAAAAGAGAGAGTTTGAATGTATATGTGTGTATTCTAAACAGTGTTTGTGTTGAAGGAGCAGAATTGTCAC
Source organism: Nicotiana glauca (assembly GCA_026770625.1). Taxonomy (NCBI): domain Eukaryota; kingdom Viridiplantae; phylum Streptophyta; class Magnoliopsida; order Solanales; family Solanaceae; genus Nicotiana; species Nicotiana glauca. Next base: position 6,156 of record MU696960.1, on the reverse strand, counting down.
GACCCAATTCCCAAACCCGGTCGTGATGGTGCCTCTCGTGAAGACAAGGCCAGCCAACAGAACAACGATGCCTTATTTAACAATTAATAAACAAATAATACGACTTATTAGCATTAATAACTAATATTTATCACTCAGCACAACCCGACCGGGGTGTCACAGGTCACGAGCATCTAAGGAGTAGGAACACTACTATAGGGCCAATAATTTATATATACAAGATAAAAATCGGAATTCAAAGATGAAGTGCGGTGCCGGGAACGCTGGCGATCACCTTGCTCAACTACCTTAGTAAGGCCTTCAGTCAGCTAATAACCCGCTACCAGGTGAACAATACCTGCAACTGTACGCGAGGTGCAAGGAGTAAAGTGAGTACTTCCAACTCAGTGGTAATAAGAGTAAATAATAACTGAGCGATAAGAAATCACGTAAAAACATGTCGTCATGCTGTATAGAAGCAGAGAAAAATCCCTTCAATTGAGAAAATCAGTGAAAACTGTAAAAAAACAATCCTTTAGAAATATCTCGACTCATTTCAAAACTTCTTTTGAAAATATCTTTTTCCAACAGTTAAGAAAATGAATGCGAAAACATGTAGTGCAAGTCAGCACAAAAGCCAGCCCCTCGGGCACAAACAAGTATGCAAAAATGAGCTCGTAAAACTCGCCCCTCAGGCAATATTCTTGTTCCTGGTCAGCTATTGTTACCTGACCCGTTTACATCATACAGTGTCACTGTTAGCACTATCTAAGATTTATCCTCTTTAAGAGTGATCAGACAATATCAGAACAGCAAATAAATATCTCAAGAAATAACACAAACAACGAATAGTAAACAAATGTATGAATGCAATGCAATGCATATGACGGTACACTCCGGTACCCACTGAGGCGTGCAGTCTGATCCATTTAACCTCGACGGCGCTCACTGGGGGTGTGTACAGACTCCGGAGGGGCTCCTACAGCCCAAGTGCTATAATCAAGCCATCTCGTGGCATCAACCAGGCCCTCGGCCTCAATATCAATATAGTATCGCTGCGGCGCGCAGCCCGATCCGGCGCCCACTAGGGTGTGTACAGACTCCGGAGGGGCTCCTACAGCCCAAGCGCAATATCAGCCATGTGTTGGCTTCAAATAGGCTCTCGGCCTCAATATCAATATATCATCGCTGCGGCGTGCAGCCCGAGACATCCATATATTCAGAAATCACTATAACACTGCTGCGGCGCGCAGCCCGATCCATGCTCAGTCCAGAAATGCACATAAGCCACTTGGGCAATATTAACATGATGGTCCTCAGCTCAAAACATCAATAACATATTATTTAAGTTTTCAACACTTAGAAGTATGGCTGAGTTTGCAAAATAGTATTAAAACCTTGGACCGAGATTAAAGAATATGCAAGTAATACAAAAATAGTGATATCAATCCCCGAAGGATTCACATAGTTGGCACGAAGACCCAAACATGGCAATCAGCCTAAATTATGATGATAAAAAATAATTTCAGTCAAATACGCGGTAAAAATCAACAACCGGGACGGACCAAGTCACAGTCCCCCAATGGTGCTCTACCCCACGCACATATCCGGCGTGCAAGTCACCTCAATACAGCACTACGATGTGCAAATCCGGGGTTTCAAACCCTCAGGATATCATTTACAAGTATTACTCACCTCGAACCGATGAAATCTCTAGCCCGCGACGCCTTTGCCCCTCAAACCGGCTTCCACGCACGTCGAATCTAACCAAAATCAGAGCGAATGCATCACAATGTGCTAAAGGAACAATACCCAATCGAAAAGACTCGAAAAATATCGAAAATTACTAAATATGCAAAACCCGAGCCCCGGGCCCACTTCTCGAAATCCAAAAAATTTTACACCAAAATGTTCCTCATCTCGCCACGAGTCTATACATATAAAATCATCAAAATTGGAGCTCAAATGGGCCATCAAATCCCAAATTTAGAATTTCAATCTCAAGCCCTAATTTCTTATAAATTGGCTATGTTTTCATGGATTTCTAGGATGATTCTTCAATAAAATCATGTATTTAACTCATAAAACTTACCTCCA
>MU696952.1:110212-127326 GCA_026770625.1 Nicotiana glauca | reverse complement strand
AAGTATAAAAATGCAGGCTTCGAGCTTCGATCCGAGTGGATATAGCTGAGGCTGTAGCTTGATTCCTTAAAAGTCCGGTTTGGGAACACCAGGTACCCGGTCTTGGCATAGCACTAAGCTGGATCGGGGATGATGAAGGAGTGGTGATTTATCACCGATGATTGAGCCAGGTCGAAGCGGGCCTTCGAGGGACGCGTCGCTCGAAGAGGCCCATGCTAGGGGTTCCGTCCTTCTAGAAAGATTCGCTTGAGCGAAGGTAGTCGAGCGTGATGCCCGGTTTGTTTACTGCTGATGTCGCAAAGAACGAGACTGGGTTTGATAGGCTGCAAATTTTTTAGGGGTGGAGCGTAGATATTGCCACTTTGTATTTTGCTATTTTATAGATTATGCTTACAGATGGAGAGTGCATCTTTCGCGCATATATATAAGTCTTGAAGTTTTACCTCATTTGTGTTTCTTCCCGTATTGTCTTCAATCCAGCGTGCTGGTTTTCGTGTTTTGGTGAGATCCCCGGGTGTTCGGAACTAATCAACCAGGCCCAAGAGCCTTTAAGCACAATCCTTGACTTGAGCAGGTGTCGGGGGCTTTGATATCTCGTGGGAGATCGAGCAAGCCATAGGAGAGGAGCACTATGCCAATTTCCCATTGTCCGATGCTGACGACGATGAGGAGGAGACCGCTGGGCTCTTACTGCCGGAAAAAAGCGTAATGATTGTTCCCTGCTTTCTTTGTTATGCATATATAGTTTTTAATATACTAAGCAAGCTGGGGCTGCGCTTCATCGTCAAAATGTAGCAATAAGATGTGGAACTCTGCAACTTGTATCTTCTGTATTTCTGCTTGTCGGAGTTTCAATTGGATCGATTTGATCCTGGATTCTCCTTTAGGCTTGCATGATTTAACCGTCTTCGGGTTCAGTCTTCGAGTTGGGATCTGACTCGAGCTTAATTTACCCTCGTGTTTAGCATTCGTTTGGGCTGGCGATGATGGTTTTTTATTTCTTGCCTTTGGGCGTTTGGTTATTCCAACTTATTTTTGGGCCCAATATTCGAGTCGCATTGTGATTCGAGCTTTTAATCAACCTACAGTTTTTTCCTGCCTGCATGGGTGGGTAACGATGGCCTTTTGTGTTCGAGCTGAAGTGACCTGACCGATACGTGGCCCAGAGGCTCGCTCGGCTGGTTGACAGTGGCATTTATGCCGTGCCCTTAGGCGTGTTGTAGTTAAACTAATTAGGGTCCAGTCTCTGAGTCGCATTGCAATTCGAGCTTTAATTGTCCCTTAAGTGTTTTTAGGCCGGTGATAGTGCCTTTTACGCTATTTTGGTCGTTAAGACCTTTCTATATATGGCCCAGAGGCTTGCTTAGTTAACTATTTTGGATCCGGTCTCGAAATCGGGTTACGATTCGAGCTCACTTTAATTCTCAAGTTGTCAATTTTTTGGCTGGCGACAATGGCTCTTACGCTGTTTGGTCATAGAGACCTTTTAATATGTGGCCCGGAGGCTTGCTTAGCTGGCGACAATGGCTCTTATGCTATTTTTGCCCGTGGGCTTTTTTGTACGCTTTGTTTTTCGCCCGTTAAGGTCTTATAAAATATTTTTGCCTGACCCATCGTCGGTTCCGAAAGAACCTCGATTTCAAGTTGTTATCCGCGATGTTTTGAGCACCTCGGAAGGTTCATAGCTCGTAGGTTGAGTAGGTGGAAGACTTTGTGATTTGGAGATAACATGGTCAAAACTCGTTTTTGCCTGTTGAGGGAAGCCGTTTTTAACCGGTTCTTTCCGAAGTATATTCGAAGTAGTGGCCTATGATTTTTATTTAGAGACGGTCAGGCATCCCCGAGTTGCGTTAGTGTAGCTGTATCAGCCGTTTTGACCGTAGTTATGTGTGTTTGGCTGGAGCCATTTTTGATCCCGAGTGATAGTTCAGGCGTCTACCTCGTGGGTATGCCCTTTCGGGATTCTTACAAATGCAATGTATAGCCTGAACTTCAGGATTTTCATACTTGTTGAGGTCTTACAGTTTGTCATGCATGTTGAGGCCTTACAATTTTTTGTTATGATGTAGAATGGATCTGGTTATGCCGAGTCTTCCCGCTAAGGGTCTTATAGTTTTGGGTTTTCCAGCGCATGGCGATTGATGACAGTCTCCGAGTTATCAAGTTGTTTAAGCGTGAAGACCGCTTCTTGTGAACTTGGAGCTGCCTTGTAGGGGCTTTATGAGCTCGGAGTTCCGACTCTGGGGTTGTGTGAGTGCCAAATTGTTGATGTTATGTCTCCGAGTGTTTCAGGATGTATTTGGTGAAGGGATCCCTGTCGGGAATATACTGTGACTTCCTTGTTCGGAGAACAGAGCGCTGGAAGACATCCTTTGATCCATTGTCGCAATATACCTTATTGTGTTGGGTTGGCCTATATCGGGCCAATGCCGATCGCTTGCGGGTTTGACCCGCTTGGAAATTTTTTTGATTTCAGAGCCTCAATCCAGAGGTCGTTTGGAGCATTTGTACTGCTAGCACCCGTTCTTGCATTTTTCGGGTGTTTCCGGTGAAAAGATTTGTTATCATACTCTGAGAAGGAGTTCCCTCCCTCTTTTTGACAAAAGGTATTTTTTGATTGCTTGATACAATAGTACATGTTTTGCCGATGGGGACTGACTATATCGGCATTTTGGTTCGATGCATCGTTTTCCTACAGGGAAACTCATTTGGCGTTTTCCAAAATTCCTATGAGCGAGCCACTTTCCGGGGGGATGCCCTCTCACTTTTTCAAAAGTTGGTCTCGGGGATAGTCTTGAATGTTTTTGCGGAGTCCCTTTTTAGGTGGCTTGCAAATGTTTCCTCGTTAAAAACCTTGCCGGTAAAAACCCTTTTTCTGGGATAAAAACTCGATCGAAGGAAAAAAGTGCAATGGGTGCGCCTTTGAGGCCTCGAGGAAAGAGTGCAATGGGTGTGGCTTTGGAGCCTCGAGGTTTTGTAGTAGCACTAACGTCCCGACAAATTCTGATTGGGTGCCTGCGCGAAGGTTAATTCCGGATTTGAAAAATAATATAAGAAAACGAATGGTTGTACCTTAAAGCTAGATATACAGGCGTTGCCTTGGGATTGGTCTATTATAACTGCCCGGGGGTGGAGATGCAGCGTAGATCTTTACTTTATTTTGTCAAGTTCGACCGGGGGCGAGACTTGGTCTGCTCCTAGTTTCATTTGGGGGTGGAGGCAGGTGCATTGGTACCACATCGTGTATAGCGAACATTTCTCTTGCTGCGTGTTGTTCCCCATAGACGGTTTTGATCCCATCCTTTGTCGGGAATTTTATCGCCTGATGGAGGGTGGATGGTATTGCTATTATTCAGTGTATCCAAGGTCGTTCAAATACGACGTTATACCTTATATCTCCCTCAATGACATGGAATTTGGTGTCCTAGGTTGTGCCGGCCATGGTAACCGGAAGGATGATTTCTCCTTTCGTCATTTTGCTAGCCACGTTGAATCCATTGAGGACCCGAGTGGCGGCACGATTTGTTCGAGCATCCCGAGCCATTCTATCACCTTCGAATTGATGATATTGGTCGAGCTACCTGGATCCACAAGTACATGTTTTATCTGAAAAGAATTTATAAGAAAGGAGATTACCAGGGCATCGTCGTGGGGTTGAGACAGGGCCTCGATGTCTTCTTTGTTGAATGTAAGGGTGTCTTTAGGGATATATCCCCGAGTTCATTTTTCTTTGGTGATGGATACTTTTATTCTTCCAATTACGGGTTCCTGCGGGGCATCGACGCCCCCATGATCATGTGGATGACATGTTGCGGCTCGTTTGCCTCATTTTTCTTGGTCGCCTCCCTCTCTCAGAATTGATTTTTGGCTGAGAAATTCCCGAAGGTGCCCTTTGTGAGCATTCGAGCCACTTCTTCTTGTAGCTGATGGAAATCCTCGGTCTTGTGACCGTGCGTGTTGTGGAACTCGCATATTAAGTTATAATTTCTCTACGAAGGGTCTGACAGTATCGGTTTGGGCCAGTTGGCACCCCTGATCTTGCCTATAGCGAACACGATGTCTAAAACATTGACGCAGAAGTTGTATTCCATAAGTGGGGCGCGTTTGCGGGTGCTATGTTTTGATCGAACCTGATTCTATTGATGAGACCTCGAGGGTCCTGTCCTCGATATATCCTTCAATCATTGCGATTTCGAGGTACGTCTGGTACATTTCTTTTTTTGGTTTCGATTCTTTTACCAGGAGTCTGTTTGGGTACACTGAACCCGAAAGGGCTCCCAGTTGGTCATCCTTGGATCTTTGACTGGTACCGGTTGTGGACATCCGACTAGGTCATGACTGGATATTCGATCAGGTTCTGCTTCAGTTGTTTCAAGGCCAACGAGCTTCGTTCGTTCAGGCCTTGGATGAAGTCCTGTACTGCCCAATCGTCGGAGACAGGTGGCAGCTCCATCCGTTTCATCTGGAAGTGGGACACCAATTCCTGCAGCTTTTCGTTCTCTCTTTGCCTGATTTTGAAAACGTTGGACTTCCTCGTTACAAGCTTGATGGCTCCCACGTGTGCTTTTATGAAGGAGTCTGCTAGCATAGAGAATGAATCTATGGAGTTGAGATCCAAGTTGTGATACCACATCATGGCCCCCTTGAAAAGTATTTCTCCGAATTTCTTTATCAACACGGACTCGATCTCGTCATTCTTTATATCGTTTCCTTTTACTGCGCAAGTATAGGCAGTGACGTGTTCGTTGGGGTCGATGGTACCATTTTATTTAGGAATTTTCGGCATTTTGAGTTTTTTAGGAATGGGCTTCGGGGCCGCTTCCTCGGGGAACGACCTCTGTACGAATTTCTTTGAATCCAAACCTTTTAGGACCGGGGGTGCTCTCGGGATATGATCCACCCTAGAGTTGTAGGTCTCAACTTTTTTATCGTTGGCTGCAATCATTTTCTCACCTGATTCGATCCTTTTAGTGAGATCCTCCAGCATCTTCACTATGGCGGGGTCAGCCACTAACCCGTTATTTCTTGATCTTTCGTGTATTTGCTCGGCGGGGGGAGCTGACTCTGGTGCTGCTGTGCTGTGAGCTCTCGGATGGCTTTGCAACTGAGCAATGGCCAGTTGTTGTGCCTGCAACATTTCAAAAATAACATAAAGACTAACTTCCTGTTCTTCTCGGTCCGGGGTTTTTTGAGCTTCCTGTCGGTCGCTGTGCTATAAGCTCCTGTCGGTGTGAGAAGTTTCATTGACTTGCTGTGCTTCCTATGAGTCTGCATCCGCTAGAATAGGTCCGGGAGCGTTATCGACTTCGTTTACCGAGCCAGATATTTTGACCTGAAATCAAAGGGTCTTGGACAAGAAAAAGTGTGAAAGATAATATGCGTTTGTGCAATGAAACTAGCAAGAAAATAATCACTATTATTTTTACCCCACGGTGGGCGCCAAACTATTTACCATGAAAATGGTAACAACAATTAAATTTATAAATGAGATTCTAAAAATACGTGATCTATTCCCGAGCTAGTTGTTAAAGAAGTTGATGCTAATAATATGGAATTTAATGATGGAACGTGAGTTAGAACGAGATAATAGTTGAACCGAAGGGCATGCTGCCCGGGTATAGGTCTAGTCGATGGGGGGCCTTGGGGTCGACTTCTTGGTCGAACTCGAGCANGTCCGGGAGTGTTATCGACTTCGTTTACCGAGCCAAATATTTTGACCTGAAATCAAAGGGTCTTGGACAAGAAAAAATGTGAAAGATAATATGCGTTTGTGCAATGAAACTAGCAAGAAAATAATCACTATTATTTTTACCCCACGGTGGGCGCCAAACTATTTACCATGAAAATGGTAACGATAATTTAATTTGTAAATGAGATTCTAAAAATACGTGATCTATTCCCGAGCTAGTTGTTAAAGCAGTTGATGCTAATAATATGGAATTTAATGATGGAACGTGAGTTAGAACGAGATAATAGTTGAACCGAAGGGCCTGCTGCCCGGGTATAGGTCTAGTCGATGGGGGGCCTCGGGGTCGACTTCTTGGTCGAACTCGAGCTATCGGGGATAGTCGAGGATGAGATAACATTTGAAGATATAATCAAACGAGGCTCTTTATAGCCAATACTAAGTTATATGATGAAAAACAAGCATAAAAGCGATGGAAAATAAGGTATCCTCGGGCCGATATCAAGTGATAAATAAAGAACAGACAAGAAGACAAATAAAGCTAAATGACTTCGAGGCAGTGAAGACAAGGGAGTTAGAGAGGAGAAAGAGGGAGAAGATATTATTGCACTTGAGTAGAATGGTTGGAGCTCTGCTTTACAGCGTGTTATCAACTCCCCTTTTATAGAAAAAGGCGGGGGAGGGGAGTCCAATCTTAGTACAATATATGTTGAATAATACAGGAAGTATGATGGGACAATCGGCTATCTCCGATGTGTGCGAAGACTGATGTCGAGCCGTTTGAATAGACCTGATCGACCCTGGGTGCATTTCTTGAGAGATCCCTGCGTTCGCTGAAGCTTTGGCCGACCTTATCCTTGACAAGGTACCGACCGATCTTGAGGGGAGTGACTGGCTCGAGACCCGGGGCTTTCGGGACCACCCTTCGAGGTATTCGGTCGAGGAGAAATTGGTCCCAGATTTCACCATGCACAAGAGCGTTTGAGAGAGAAGGGAGCAGGTGATGGCGTGGTATGGTGGGAAATGATTAGGGTTAGGAGGGGTCCTTTGGTTTAATTATGGTAAGGACAAATATGGGTCGTTGATCTCAGAGATCAACAACCAGGATTTGAGGAGGCTTGGGTCTGGTCTAGATTAATTGCGGCTGGGTTTGACCGGTTTGGGCTTGGTCTTAGTGGGTTAGGGGTTGAAATTGGGGCTGTGTAATTAGGCTAAATCTGAAATAAGACGGCTATTTTTTAAATACCCTTGTATTTGAATAAAAAATATTTTATAACATAATTAAAAATGAAAAAAAATTAATTTTCATGCACGGGGATACTTTAAACTAATTATTAAATATTTTAAAAATATAGTGGGCTAATTTCTGGTAAAATAATGTATTGATGTATGCATGGTTTATAATTGTAAAATTATTGCAATTATAACCAAAAGGTGCCAATTTGGCTACTTATGAAATAATTTGGACTTAATGGCCATAATAGTAATATTAAATCAAGGCATGTTCTAAATTCATTTGTGATGCAATTTTATAATTATTTATATAAAGAAAATATTGAAATAAATTAATTTAAAGATGTAAAAATTATGGAAAAATACCCATTGATGCTAATGCATAGTTTTAAAGGTATATATGCATTTCAAAAATATTATAGGAAAAAATTTGGTATCAACACTATTGGCTACTCAAACTTCACCACGTTCAATTAAGCACAATAGCAATAAAAATTTTGGGCACTTCACTAGCAAGCCAAAAAATTTAAGCACATTTTATCAATATTACCCCGCCATGTTGGGCCACCCTATTATTTGGTTTTACGTTCATCATGCTCACGTAAAACAAATAAATCAATCCCTGAGTCTCAGACTCTAATTGGGATTAAAATCGCCATTGAGGCAATTTATCAAATACTTGGCGTGCACAATTATGTATGAGGTTCTTTGTGGGTGAGGAATTGACTTACCATCCCTAATCGGCTTGGAAATCAAGTATAAAACTCTCACCCAACAACAACAAGAACTACCTATGTGGCAAAAGGGGTTGGGAACGATTGTACCAAATGTCACTATCGTTGCTCACATCAAGCTGACTAACTCCCAATTCCAATTCACCATGGAGTGAGAAAGATAAGTGAGAAGAGAAACTTCCTTTGCATTCTCGAGGCAGTGAGGCATTCGGGTGAGTATCATGTGTGTTAAGATTTTTGAAGGAGGGGAAAAAGTTTGAAGAAGGGTAGTGCACGATTGTTATTGAGAAAGCGGAAAAGGCGTTCATTTGGTTTGAGGGGCTTTGGGTGCGTTTGTTTTAATTTTTTAAGGAGCGATGGGTCTTAATTAGGGGTGTATTTGTTGGAGGAATCTTGTTAAGGGTCTTAAAAAAAGGAAAAATAGACTTACCTAGGGCGTCAATTGGCGCGACAATGAATGTAGGGCGAGGAGAAGTTGGCGCGAGGAGACGTGAGGTGCAATGTCTCACTTGTGATGATCCAGGAAAAGTAAGGTGGGGGCGGGGACTTATGCATGTAAGTCAGGGTCAGGACAAGGATTTCCGCGGCATAAAGCGCACAAGGCAAGCTGAGGGGCAAGATCCTTCGCTTGCGAGGTGCCCCCTTGCATGCTGATCTCTATGAATTGGAATTTGCCCCTGCAATTTCATGCAATTATCTTTTTTCTCCCATTCTTTTCACGTGCTTTTTCCCCGACATCTAGCTCCTAAGCACATCTTTCATTCGAATAGATGCAATACCTGGCAGAACACGTCAAATTTCGCGAAGCTAACTCGTCTCTACCACACAAAATATTTCTGACCATCTTGACTTCAATTTTCCTGGAAATAACCTCAGTCCTAAATTGAATGACAATACAAAGTCTCCAAGCTTAAAATTTTGCTCGAGAATGTTCTTGTCATGCATCATCTTCATCATCTCTGTGTGGAACCTCGTTCTCTCAAAGTCATACGACCAAAACTCATAGGGCTCGTTCAACTCTATTATTCTACTTGTATCTGTGGCTTCAATATAAATATTTAATTACCTCAATACCCATAAAGATCTATAATATAGCTTGACCAGCAAGTGACATGCCTTCCCAAGCACTAATTTATATGAAACATGCCAATTGGAGTCTTGAAAGCGGTGCGGTAGGCCCAGAGTTCATCATATAGTTGTCTCTCCCAGTACATTCTCACAACATTCACGGACTTTACGAACACACTCTTTATCTCTCTATTCCACACCTCTACTTGCCCACTTATTTCTAGGTGATAAGGGGTGACAACCTTATGGCAAATGCCATATTCTTCTAACAACTTTGCAAAAGCTCGATTGCAAAAGTGAGTGCCTCCATCATTAACTATTTCCCTTGGGAGTGCCAAACCAGATGAAGTTATTATTTCTCAGAAAATCAATGACCCCCTTTGTATTATTCGTAGAGAGTGACACAAACTACCACCCATTTTGAAACATAGCCCACAATTACAAGTATGTACTTATTGCCATATGAGCTGACAAAGGCTCGATAAAATCTATTTCCTACATATCAAATACTTTCACTTCTTGAATTGGATTCATATACATCTCATGATGATGAAAAATATTTCCAATTCTTTGGAATTCATCACAATATTTTACCTACAACTATTCATCAATTAACAAGGTTGGCCAATAGAAGCCAGATTCCAGAACTTTAGCGGCCGTCCTTATTCCTCCAAAATGTCCACCATATGGTGACGCATGACAAGCTTGCAAAAATAAAATTTTTCTCTCTTGGGGATACACCTCTGGATCATGTTATCAACAAAAATTCTAAACAGAAAAGGGTCATCCCAAAAGTATTAACGACAATCACAAAAGAATAATTTCTTTTGCACAAAGGATAGGTCAGAGGGAACTATACCACTCGCCAAGTAGCTTTCAATATCTGCATAATATGATGTTACCCCATGGCTTGTTTCCAGAAACTATTTTTCCGGTAAAGTCTCCAAAATCTCTTCTCTACCTTTGTTTTCTCTCCTTCAAGCCTAGACAAGTGATCCACCACTTTGTTTTTTATTTCTTTTCTATCACGGATATCTAAGTCAAATTCTTATAGTAGAAGCACCCAATGGATCAGACTAGACTTTGAATCATTCTTCTTAATTAAGGACCTGAGAGCGGAATAGTCAGTTTAAAGTATTACCTTTGAACCTACAAAAGTGAATACTACTGCTAGCATCTCCTTTTCGATCAATATGTAGTTGAGTTGGGAACCACTCAAGGTCCTACTTACATAGTGGATGAGGTTCATGGCCTTATGTTTCCATTTCCCCCAAACCTACTCCCACGGAATAGTCATTTGCACCACACATAAGCTCAAAAAATTATTGCTAGTCAGGTGCAATGATGATGAGTGCAGTAACTAGTTTCTTCTTCAGCCCCTCAAATGCGAACCTACAATCATAAAAAAAAAATACAAATGGGTGACTTTTTTCAAGCAGTTTACATAAAGAGTTGGAAATTTTAGAGAAATCTTTTATAAATCTCCTATAGAAATGGATGCGACCAAGGAAACTCTTTATTGCCTTTACCGAAGTGAGTGTTGGTAATTTTTCAATTACATCCACTTTTATTCTATCAACCTTAATACCTTTCTTGATATATAATTCCCTAATACTATACTTTCATGTATCAAAAAATGATAGTTTTTTCCAATTTGAGCAGCACATTTTTCTCTATACACCTTCTTAACACTTTTTTCAAAATGTCTAAAGCATTCATTAAATAAGTTTCCTACCACTAAGAAATCATACATAAAAACTGCCATAATATCCTCTACTATATCAGTAAATATCCATCAGAAACCTTTAGAATGTGGAATGTGGATTGCATACGCCGAACGACATTCACTGAAAATGATAGATACTATACAAGTACGCGAATGACCTTTTCTCTCTATCCTCAAGGGCAATGGAGAACTGATTGTCCCTCGAGTATCTATCCAAGAAGCAAAAATTAGACCTTCTTACTAACCTATCTAACATCTAATCAATGAATAAAAAGGTAAAATGGTCTTTTCTGGTGGTTTTATTCAATTTCCTACAATCTATGTAGATTTGTTAACTCATGGCTGTTCTCGGTGAAATCAACTCATTATTATCTTTTTTCACTACATGCACCCCCACCTTTCTTCGGAACACATTGGAGGTGGGCTAATCCTATTGCTATCAGAGATGGGGAAACTGCTTCCCATATCCAACCACTTTATCACCTCCTTTTTACCACTTTTTCCATTTGCATATTCATCCTTTTTTGATGTTCTCCAGAAGGTTTGTGTCCATATTCTAATAGAATCTTGTACATGTCGTTGATACCCTTATGTCAGAAATGGTCCAGCTAATAACAGTCTCGCACTCCTTCAAACCTGCAAAAGTTGTTCCTCCTGCATATCTAATAAATCACACAAGATAATAATAGGTAAAGTTGAGTTAGGTCCCAAGAAGGTCAAATTGCTTTCCAAGGGATTCATTAGACCTAGTGTTTCACCTTTGGGTATGCTAGTGTTATTTATTAAGAAAAATAATGGACCGATTAGGATGTGCATAGATTATCGGTAGTTGAATAAGGTTCCTATCAAGGACAAGTATTCATTGCCTAGAATTGATGATTTATTTTATCAGCTTCAGGGTATCAAGATATTTTCCAATATTGATTTGAGATATGTATGCTATCATGTGAAGATTAGGACATCAAATGTCCCTAAGATAACTTTTAGGACTCGTTATGGCCATTATGAGTTCTTGAGAATGTCATTTAGCTTGACTAATGCCCCAACAGTCTTCATGGATTTTATGAACCGAGTGTTTAAGCCTTATTTGGATTCCTTTGTGATTTTTTTATTTGATAATATTCTAGTTTTCTCTCGCGGTAGATAGGAGCAAGACAATCACCTGTGGATTGTACTTCAGATTTTGAATGACCGTCAATCATATTCCAAGTTTACGAAGTGTAAGTCCAAATGAGACTAAGTTGTCATTTTGGGTCATGTTATGTCTTTCAAGGGTATCGAGTTGGATCCTAAGAAGATAGAGGCAGTTTAGAAATGGCCTAGACCTACTTCAGCTATAGGGATTTGGAGCTTCTTGGGTTTGGCAGGTTACTATTACCTTGTATATGATTTGGAGTTGGCAGCCATTATTTTCTCACTCAATATTTGGAGGCATTATCTATACGGCATGCCATACGAGGTCTATACTGATAATAAGAGTCTCTAACACCTGTTCCAGTAGAAGGATCTTATTTCAAGGCAGCAGAGATAGTTAGAGTTACTTAAAGACTATGATATCACCATGTTATTTCATTCGGGGAAGGCCAATATAGTGGCTGAGGCCTTGAGTAGGAAGGCTAGAGCATGTGTAGTGTAACATTTTTATCAGTTGTGGAGAGGAAATTAGTGATGGATGTTCAGGATTTGGCCAACCGGATAATAAGATTAGATAGTTTAGAGCCTAATAGGGTTCTTGGAGCCTATCAAGGCTCGCCAGTTTGAAGATCTTCACTTATTTTTTTAAATGACACAGTGCAACGGGGTCGTGCCAGTAAGGTCGTGATTGGAGAAGTTGGTGTTATGCGACTTCAAGATCGGATTTGTATTCTGAATGTTGATAGGTTGAGAGAGTTGATCCTTGATGAGGCTTACAATTCATGATCTTTTATTCATCCATGTGTCACAAAGATGTATCAACTTGAAGCAACACTATTGGTGGGGAAAGATGAAGAAATACATTAATGGACATGTCTATCAAGCTTGAATTGTCAACATGTGATGTTTGAACATAAAAAATTGGGTGGGTTGACTCAGAGATTGGTGATACCGGAGTGGAAGTGGGAGTGCATTACTATGGAATTTGTGGTAGGCTTACCATCAAATTTGAGAAAGTATAACACTGTTTGGATTACTATGGTCCGGTTGACTAAGTTCACACACTTCATTCTAATCATGACATCCTATTCTTCAGAGCTGTTAGCTCAGATTTACATCAGGTAGATTATTTGCTGTACGGTGTGCCCATTTCTATCATTTTAGATCGGGGCACGTAGTTCACTTCACTCTTTTGAAGAGCTGTGTTGTGCGGGTTGGGCACGCATGCTGATCTGAGTATCGTGTTTCATCCTCAAGGCAGACAGATAGTCCGAGCGTACTATTCAAATTTTGGAAGACATGTTACACGCATGCTCTATGGATTTCAGGGGTCAGTGGGACTAGTTTCTACTTGTAGGGAGTTCACCTACAACAATATCTATCAGCCAATCACCTAGACGGTTCTATTAAAGCATTATGTAAGAGCCAATGTCGTTCTCTAGTTGGTTTTTAGCCCGATAAGGCTAGGTTGTTGGGCACGAATTTGGTTCGTGATATTTTGGAAAAGGTGAAGGTGATTAAAGAGCATCTCCATACATCGCAGTCTAGACAAAAGAGTTATGCAGACCGGAATATTCGAGATGTGGCTTACATGGAAGGTGAGAAAGTTTTTCTCTAAGTGTCGCCTATGAAAGGCGTGTTGCAATTTGGGAATAAGGGCAAGATAAGTCCGAAGTTCATTTGCCTATTTGAGATATTGAAAAGATTGGGGAGGTTGCTTATAGGCTTGCATAAACTCCTAGCCTAGCAGGGGTACATCTGGTATTTTGCATCTCCATGCTTAGGAAGTACTATCAGGATAGGTCACATGTTTTAGACTTTCAACATAGTGCAACTTGATGAGAATTTGACCTATGAGGAAGAGTTGGTGGCTATACTAGACCGATAGGTTCAGAAGTCGAGATCTAAAGATATTTCTTATATGAAAATGCGTTGATGTGGTCAGCCGATTGATGAGGCTACTTAGAAGTCTAAGTTCGTCATGAGGAGTAGATACTCTCACCTTTTTACCGGTCCAGGTATATTTCTATGTTCGTTCGAGGAAGAACATTTTTTAAAGGTCGAGAATGTAATAATCTGATGGGTCATTTTGAGTACTAGCTCCATTTTTCTATGTTTTGGGACCTTTTATAGCCCAATTTGATGATATTTGACTTGCACGTATGGCCCGTGCCGATTCCTAAAAAGTTTATATGTGAAATTTTGAAAAAAAATATAATTTTTGACTTTGAATGTGGCTAGAGTTTACAAGGGTCAACATTTTTGGTAAATGATCTCGGATTGGTATTTTGTCGATTCTGGTAGACTCGTATGATGATTTTGGACTAGTACTCATGTTTGGTTGTGGTACCGGGTGCCCCGAGGCCATTTCGGCGCATTATGTGAAACATTTAAATAACTTTGAGTTTTGAACTTGAAAATCTTGAGTTCTAATGATAAATTCTTGATTTTTGAGATTATTTTGATGATTTGAGTGCGCGAAGGAGTTTATATGATATAATTACGTTTGTGTGAATGCCAGTACTGGAGCCCGAGGAACTCGGGTGAGTTTCAGATGTGTTTCAGGTAGTTTTGGCAGATGAAAGCAGCAACTAGTATGCATGATTTGTAGGTCTCGTATTTGCGAGAACCTGTTCGCAAATACGAGCCTCACATTTGCGATGTTAGGCTCGTAGTTGTGAAGTGGGATTGGGAGCCGGGGTTTTGCTTTTGCAACGAACAAGTTCATCAAGGGTTTCACATTTTTCAACTTAGGTGTCGCATTTGAGACATTGGTGGGCTAGGTAAAGCTTTTCTTTTGCGAAGTATGGTCCACACTTGTGATGAAGGAGGCCTTTGAAAATGCGAAAGATGAGTCCATTTGTGACAACTAAAGGCTTAGAGACTGGTTCGCAATTGCGATAAGTTTTTTGCTTTTGCGAACTTCGCAATTGCGAATAAGAGCTCGCAATTGCGACATCTGCAGCTGGGTAAAATATATGAATTCGAGACTTAGCTTATTTTACTACATTTTTGAACCCTAGACTCTATAGAGGCGATTTTTGGAGAGCAATTTCTTTCTAAATACATAGGTTAGTAATCTTAACTTGTTTTTGTTCAATCTCAGTTACTTTTTATTGTTAATTTCAATCATTAAATATAAGAATTTCAAGGTATTAATTGAGGGTTTTGGGTGGAATTTATGAATTTTGTATTATTGAGATTTTGACCTCAAATTGAGGTCGAATTTTGAAATAAATCAAATATCCCGGATGGGGGGTGAATGAATAATCGTGATTTGAACTTAATTTTGAATTTCGACCACGCGTCTAGGGTTGAATAAATTAATTTTGTTAACGATTGAACACTTTTCATTTTAGGATAATTTTTAAAGCTTGTTTTTATTTATCTGAACTATATTTGACTAGATTCGATTAGTTGGGAGGCTTGATGTAAAGAAAAAGCCGTGATGGATTGTTGATTGTGTTCCGACAAGAGGTAAGTGTCTTGGTTAATCTTGATTTGTGAAATATAGGATAGAATCGAGTCTATTTGCTATGTGATCTATGTGTTTAGGGTGGCGTATATGCAAGGCGATGGGTACATCTACGTTGGCCATGAGATAATCATGCCGTTAGATTTGACCTTATTTGTGTCATGTTATTCATGTATTATGTCTTCCATGATTTTTATGTCATATTATGTAACGACCCGACGGGTCATTTTGAGCATCTGCAATTCGCTTGTCAGTTCTCGGGCATGACTAGACCCGTATGATGTATTATGACTTATGTAAATCATCGGTTTTGGTTTTTAGGTTAATCGAAACAGATATGGAAGAATGATTCTCAGCTAGAAGCTTTAAATTTAAAAGGTTTGACCAAGATTTGATTATTTTTTAGTATTCAGTCTCGGATTTGGATTTTTATGATTTGGTTAGCTCCGTCAGATAAGTTTGGACTAGGGAGCACGCCCGGAATGTGATTTGGAGGTCCATGGTAGAATTAGGTTTGAATTGGAAAAATTGAAATTTGGCATTTCTCGGTCGGTAGTGAAAATTTTGATATCGGGGTTGGAATAGAATTCTGACCAGTGGAGTAGACCTGTTGTATCAATTTTTTCATGTGTGCAAAATTTTAGGTCATTCGGATGAGGTTTGATATGTTTTGGTATCGTTTGCGGAATTCGAAACTTTGGAAATCCTTTGGCTTGAATCGAGGGTGATTTGGTGTTTTGATGTTGTTTTGAGTGTTCCGTAGGTTGAAATAAGTTTGAATGGTGGTATGTGACTTGCTGGCATGTTTGGTTGAGGTCCCGAAGGCCTCGGGATGGATTTGGGTGGTTGACGAAAAGTTTAGCTTTAACTAATGCTGCTGATTTTTTCGCTACTTTGGTCATTTTCGCACCTACGGATTGGGGACCCATGTGCGCTAGGAGGACCACAGATGCGAAAAATCGAAGGCTAGGGCTGGACCGCAGATGCGAAGGACTGGCCGCATTTGCGAGGTCGCATGTGCGATTTAGGGCCCACAAATGCGGATATGGTATTGTAAGTGATTTCCGCACCTGGGGGGAAATTCTCCAGGTTTAATGCCGCAGAAGTGTGAATTCGACCGCATGTGTAGTTTTGCTGGACAGAAAACCCCAACTCGAGGTTTTTTCTTCATTTTTCGATTTTGGGCTTGAGGAACTCGGGAGAGGTAAATTTTTGAGGGAATTGAAAGAGCAACATTGGGGTAAGTGATTCTAACCCATAATGGTTTAAATTTCATGAATCTATGGTTTTATTCATCATCTAATTGAGAAGTTGAGCTAGAAATTTGGGGATTTAGGGCTTGAAAATTGGAGAGCGGATTTTGAGGATTTGAGTGACCCAATGAGATCTGATTTGATGGTATTTATATGTATAGACTCAGGAGTGAAAGGAGTTTCTAGTTTTGCGATTTTTGTTGGATTCCGAGACGTGAGCCCGGGGGCCGAGTTTGAGTCCAATTCGGGGTTTTAAGTTTAATTTGATTATTTTCATGTGGAATTCACTCCTTTAACGTATATTAATGATAATATACCGATTACGGTTAGATTCAGAGCATTTGGAGGCCGAGTCGAGAGGAAAGAGCATCGCGGTGTAGAGTCTTGACTGGTTTGAGGTAAGTAATGATTGTAAATCTAGTCCTGAGGGTATGAAACCCCAAACTTTTGTAGTATTTTGATAAATGAGGTGACGCACATGCTAGGTGACAAGGGTGTGGGTATGCACCAGTAGGGATTGTGACTTGGTCCGTCCGGTGGCAATTGTAAAGTTGCATATTTTGATAAACTCTATATGATATCTATGTGTTTTAGAAATGACTCTGTTAACTTGGGTTGAATGCCATCTTTGGGGCCTTGTACCGTACTGCTTGGATCCTCAGGGGTATTTTACTACTATCCTCACACTGTTTTGATTCGAAAGCATATCCTCAGGCATGATTTTTACCTATTTATTGTCTAGTTCAGTTTCATGACTCTATTTTTAAATATATGAAAGTTGTTTGGGCTGAGTTCCCTGATTTTT
>MU696952.1:67784-96442 GCA_026770625.1 Nicotiana glauca | reverse complement strand
GGGGGGGGGGGGTTGTGGTAGGGTTTGGTTGGAGGAAGGGAATAAGAAGAAGGAAAAAAAAATGGGGGTTTTGGGTTATGGGAAGAAGAAGAAGGAAGAGAGAGAATTTTTTGGGAAGAAGAAGGAAGAGAGAAGATGAGAGAAGAAGAAACAAGAAGGAAAAGAGAAGATGAGAAGATGAGAAAAGAAGAAAGAAGAAGGAGTGCGGTTTGTATGGGGAGGGTGGGTGTAGGTTAGGTTAATTAAAGGGGGAAAAGAGAAGAACAAAAAATTTTAAAAAAAATCTGCAGATGGTACCTGGGCCCGGTCTGACCTACCACGGTCCCACCGCAGTTACGCCACGACCGCGGTGACCATATTCAAAGAGGGTCTCTGACCGCGGTCCCATCGTAGTTACGCCGCGACCGTGGTGAACCATCTTTAGAGAGGGTCTTTGACCGCGGTCCTACCGTGGTTACGCCGTGACCGCTGTGAGCCTGTTCCTGGATGCCAATTTCGGGGCTCTTCTCATTGTTTTGGCCCTTAGTCACTATTTTTACCTCTTTTAATGCCTACCTTAACCATGTTATGCGTAGGCTCGTGATGCAAAGTCCTCAGCACTATCCTGCATATATACAATATGTTAGAAATTATACTATCGTGGGCTGCCTCCCATGAAGCGCCTGATTTAATGTCGCGGCACGACGCAGCACGAGTAATTAATATTTGCTCAACCTCTTTTTTTACATGATATTACATAATACACTTACAACACATTTTGGGTTGCCTTCCATGCAACGCCTGATTTAACGTCGCGGCACGATGCACTTGAGCGCATTTAAGGCTCGCTCGACCTCTGAGGTTCAGTCAGGTGGATCTCAGACCCTTCCTTTGGTTCGTTCATGCCCAGATATAGTTTCAATCTCTGCCCATTGACTCTAAATGTACGAGAGTCTTTCTCTGCGGTAATCTCTACAACATCTGAAGGGAATACTTCAATCACTCGAAATGGTCCAGACCATCTTGACTTAAGCTTACCAGGGAACAACCGTAATCTTGAGTTATAAAGCAACACCATGTCCCTGGGTTTTAAATAGCGTTCAACAATGTTCTAATCATGTAACCTCTTCATTCTTTCCTTGTACAATCTTGTGCTCTCAAAAGCAAGATGTCTGAACTCGTCAAGCTCATGCAAATCAGCGATTCTAGTTGTGCCTGCAACCTCAATATCTAAGTTCAGCTGCTTCAATGCCCACCACGCTTTATGTTCCAGTTCCACTGGCAGGTGACATGCCTTTCCAAACACCAACTTATATGGTGACATACCAATTGGTATTTTAAAAGCAGTTCTGTAGTCCCAGAGTGCATCATCTAGCTTTCTCGCCCAATCAGTTCTTGTGGCGTTCACAGTCTTTGTGAGTACGTGATTTTTGCCCTAAGCAAATAGTTCCCAAAAATTCAAATAAAACAACTTCTTTATTATTTTACAATTTTTCTGAATTTTGTGGCATTTTTGGTAATTGTTGCATTTTATTTATGCATTTTAATTCATATGAAAAATACAAAATTACATTGGCATTTAGGATTTAATTTCATATTTTAGTGTTAATTGGTAGTTTAAAATTATTTTCATATAAAGAAAATGACAAAAAATGACTTTGTGCACCTTTATTTTTAAATTTTTGGAATGTGTTTCGATTTTAGTTTAAAAGTAGAAATTAGTTAATTTTGGAAAATTAATCAATAATTTTAGTGTTAATTCAGTCTATGAGTTTTTATTTGTCATTTTAACAAACAACATAAAATTTCTATAAATAAAAAATGAAAAAAAGAAGAGAAAAACTATGATATAAAAAAGAGAAAACAAGTGAATAAAAGAATGAAAAACAAAAGGAAATCAAGTAAAAAGAAAGAAATTGGGTTTGGGCCATCGTTTGTTCAAGCCCAAACGAAGACCAAACCTATCCCAGAATCACTATCGCCAAGCCCAAGTCTTTCCCATGACCCGGTCTGCTTCAGGAGATCACCAAACGACGTCGTTCGGTCTTGGGTTTAATCTCAGCCATTGGATGCTTATGATCCAAAGGTCCACAATAATTGTTGAGGTTCTTTATAACTGTCCGAATTAATATGATAACCCTACACGACCAGCCTCATCTTCCTCGTACAGACTTTGCATCTCCACCGGCAGAGCCATCGCCGGCGAACGCCGGTCACTCCAATCCACCCCAAAATGACACCCCATGATCCTCTCTTCTCCCTCATCTCAAATCTGCAAATTTTTTCCTTCAAAACCTATCCCAACTTGTCGAATATTTATTTAAAAGTTTTCCGTCCAAAACGCCACCGTCCCCAATCACCACCAAGTTAACACCATTTAACCGCATGAGCTCCTCTACACAACCCCCATAACCACTTGTCTCGAATGTGGCTGGAACGGTTCGAATCTTCAGTTGAAGTTTTTCCGGCGAATCCTAAAGTGCTCCGAACCGCATTAGATTGATACTGCATGTCCACCTCTTCCTCCCCTTGGAGGTTCTAACATTGATGGGGCTAAAAAATGGGCAGAGGTCGTTCAAGCTGTGGATTGCAATGGTGGCTGAGGTTCTCGAGTGAGATTTAGCTTCTCCCTTTTTTTCCGTTTTACTTTCTTTTCCCACGAATGATTAAACTCCTGTTGATTTTCCTCTTGTTTGTTTTTGTTTGTTTGTTCAATTCATTGTTTATTACTTGATGACCTAGATTTTAATTTGGTTTGTCTTAGTTCGAATATCAATAGGGTGACCATTAAATTAGGAATCGACATGTTTTGATTTAGGAATGCATTCCTGATGAATTCTGCCTTTAGCTTAAATCATGTTTCAATTTTTGTTTAATTTTGTTTGAGGCTTGGGCTGACTTGATTAAAGGATGTTTGTTAGTAATAAGTTCAGGGGATAATTCAGGGGGTTAATTCAGGGGAATAGTGAGGGCAGGATAGGTAATTCAGGGGGGAATCTAGCTAGAATTCTATAGAACCTTCTAGATATGGGGCAGGGTCAAAATTTTAGAAAGGGAGAGTACTTACCTGTGTGACAAGTTAGGAATTAAAGGGGTACAAGATCAATTGAATGAGGGACTAAAAATAAAATGGAGAAATTTTTGTTTGCCTATAAAAGGGGCATCCAAATTGCCTTACTAGGGGTCTTCTTTTCAGCCATTTTTAGCTCCCCAAAACTCCTTCACTCAAATTTCCAGATCTGAAGTAGAATTTGAATTTCAAAAATCAAACAGAAAATCAAAAAATATATATATAAAAAAATGCTACTGTTCCATTGGTAATTTTAGCTCACTTTCAGGTTTGATTGATTAACTTTGAGTTTTTGGTATATTTGGTTGAGTCTGATGCATAATGGCTCAAGTAAGGGTGTTCTCAATGCACTTTGTTTCAATTTGGTGATTTGATTCGAGTTTCTGAACAGTTCCTGATCTGCTGGTTTTAGCTTGGGGTCTAGAGTGTTTTCTCTAAGCTGTTTTGGTCTTGACTGGGTGTGGAAATTGTTCTGAAGTTCCATTGCTTTGATTCTGGGCATATTCACGTTGTAGAGTCTGTTGGTTTGAGTATTTGTGGTTGCTGTCGAGTCCTCAATTTTCTCTAGGCTGTGGTCAAGTTTAAGTATTAAACTACTGTTGGTGTTCACTTGCTTCTACTGACTGTTGTTGATCCTTCTTCTTCTTCATTGCTTCATATTTCCAGGTACACGATTGTAACCTTAGCTCTTATAAGCTGAAAACATGGAAGCATGACTGCATATGAAGAGTGGAAATTTTGAGTTCTGATTTAGTTTTACCTTATTTGTATATTTAGACATGCTTTAGAGTTATATAGATTTCTGCTCGTTTGTGTGTAATTGAATTGAATTGGACTATGTAAATGTTCGGATAACTGTAGATGATTTAGTGGTTGGGTTATTAATATGTAAAGGACTGACCTAATTGGGTAATGTAGTACCATCATGGTTATGGATTGACAATAGAAGCAATCAAGGTCTGGGTTCACAGCGTTTTAGGTCACTAGTATTAGTTTAATTTTTCTCAACTTATGGTAGCATCAATTCAAATCTGTAGCTATAACCTTTTGCTATTTGTGGTATTGTAGAAAATTAATTCAATTAGCATATATGGTATAAACAATTTAGTGTGTTCAGTTAATTTGTCACTTAGTGAATTTAGGAGGATAATCTCATACCAAATTGGAGATCGAGTGGTCAGTGCTCTACTGCGAGCATTTTGAGCAGATTAAAGAAAATGTCATTGATAATTTGTCTATATTAAATTAAATAGGTCTTTTTGCTGTCCTTGTTTGGACTCGATGATATTCTGGACACCACAACTGCATGGGCTATTTACGCAGGCTGGGGATTCGAACTCAAATCCCTGGCTAAGAGTAGGCTCGCGAATTTTCTCGAGTGGACATTTCCGTTTGGGCTGGCCTTTGGCCCATTTGGTTATCAACTTAAGCCTGTTTCAAAGATGTCAATTCAAGGTTTAAATAATAATTTGAATTCGGGTTTTGAGTTAGGTAGCGGGTTCAAGCTAAAAGGTTCTTCTTTTTGTTTGGACCCGGACTTTAATATTAATCAATTAGGCTCTTTTCTCTTCTTTTAGAGACAAAATAAAAAATAGAAAATATAGTTGCTTTTAGGATTGGCCTTTTTAAATAAAATGAGACGAGCCTTACCCAATGAAATACAAAATTGTAAGGCCCTCAGTAAAAGCTAAAAATATATTTAGAAATTCGGGACGGGCCGTTTAGCAAATTTCACGGTCGTCCCAAAAATAATAATGCGTTAGACTCTTTAGGCATGATTTTAATAAAATTATCTTCTTAAACTCGGGTGCGCATTGATGCGACCCAAATCCAAATCTCAATGAAGTCAAAATGTGTTAACAACCACGGGTGCATTGATTGTGACGTGGTTCGAGACGCGTTTTCACGATGCTGCAATTCCTTTAAAATAATGATAAAAGCGGTTTACAAATAAAAGGCACATAAGCTAGCATGTATTCAAATCAGATAAAATCAAGTACAGCAGTCAAGCGACCGTGCTAGAACCACGGAACCCAGGAATGCCTAATACCTTCTCTTGGATTAACAGAATTCCTTGTCCAGATTTCTGGTTCGCGGACTGTTAACAGAGTCATCTTTTTCCTCAGTTAGGGATTCCACCGGTGAGTTGGGACACCATTAATTTCCCAAGTGGCGACTCTAAACTTTAATAATCAAATCCCATTCCGATTGTCCTTTAAGTGGAAAAACTTCTTTACGCCCTTGCGGGTGTGGTAAAAAATGAGGTGTGACAGCTCTGGCGACCCTGCTGGGGATAAGAACCCAGAACATTTTGTTCAGGGTTCAAAATTCGAGCTTAGATAAATTATTGTATTTGGTTATATCTGATTTGCCTACATGTTTCATGCTTAATGTGCTAAATATTTACCGCTTTGATATTATCTGAACTGTATATAAACTGTGCCGAAACCCTTCTCTTCTCACCTCCAGGGATGTGCTTACTGGTTGAGACTCCCTATTCTGTTAGTGTCAATACCTTGAAATAAGAAAGAGGCCGGACAAGTTACTAAGCTGGATGGCCTTTTGGTTCCCGGTACGTAGCCCCCTCCTCGGCTCGAGTTGTCCACTCGGGTACACAGTCTAGAACACATACCCAGGTTTTGAACCTTAGAATAACTTGACTTCATGACGGATCCCTAATAGGAGCGCTTATTTGCATCATGTTGCATTTGACTTAGGGGACTCAACACAGGGGTTGAGTCCGTCTAGGACAGGTAACCGGATATGAAAAGACCACCATGATGCATTTTACGTGCACTTATTTGTCTCGGGCCCGCATGCTGATCGGCTTTTGAACATCGGAAATTTTGTAAAATTCAGAAAAAAGAGAAAAAGAGAAAAATAGCAGTGTAAAGAATTAATTCTTTAGTTTTAGAAAAACCAATGCCCAAATGCTGTCGAAACTCTGCTGAAATTTCGAAAAAATGAAAAGAAAGGGAAATGTTTTATTTTTAATAGTTTGTTTCACTAAAATCAAAGGAAAAATAGAAAAAGTGTCTTTATTTTTGGAAATTGTTCGCAGAAAAAGAAAAAGAAAAAAAGTCTTTATTTTAGTTTGGGAAAAAATGGGTTTTTGTTGAAAATGAAAAAGGAAAAAGAGAGTCGTTATTTCGTCTTGTTTTCAAAAATAGAAAAGGAAACTAGTTTGTCTTGCCATGAAAAATGAAAATGAAAAAAGAGTCTTGTTTTTTTTTTTCAAAATAGTTTTCTTTTAGTTTATGTTATTTGTTTATGAAATGCAAAAAATGAAAATGAAAAAGAGTCTTACTTTTGAAAGTAGTTTTTTTATTTGCTTTTGAAATGCCAAAAATAAAAATGAAAAAAAAAGAGTCTTGTTTTAAAATAGTTCGTTAATTTTTTCCAACTACGCTGGTTTGATTCTCACCGAGTGTGAGATACGTAGGCAACCCTCGACGGGTCCAACCATCCCTTTTCAAAAAATATAGCCACAAATGTTAAAATTTTCATAAATAAATAGGGTAATGCCGTTTTTGTCAAAAATAGTCGAATGTTCCCGAAGGGATGATGGAAGGCTGCTTTTGTAAGAACAGCCACATTTGGTCATTTGTTAAAGATTTTGGATGGTTAGCCCATGCAGCCTTAAAATCTTCACCCGAAGTGCTGAAAAGCCGTATTTGCAAAACCGGATTTGTTTTTGAAATTAGGAATTTGAATGAAAAATAGTTTCATTTTTGCTTTTAAGTCAAAATAAGTGACTAAATCACCTTAATAAATGTGCAGGATGAGCACAACTCAAAATGAACCTTTCTCAATCATGCATAAAATCCCTTCGGAGTTACGAGGGCAAGATGAAGTCAAGAAATATTTGAAAGGGCTTACCGGTCTACTAGAAATTGTGCCTCGGGGAGATATTATCAGAGCACTAGTGACGTTTGGGACCCGGCACATAACGTGTTCCATTTTTCAGACTTTGAACTTACCCCAACATTAGAGGAAATAGCTAGCTACATCGGAAAAGATGAGGTTCCTTTAAGGCACAAATACTTGGTTGCCCCGAGAACTGTAGCTATACACAGATTTTTAGACTCTCTGAAGATACGTAGAACGGTTCACAACGCAGATCTGGCAAATGGTTTTTGCACCCCACACTTCATATACCATAGATATGGCCACATCGGGGGATTCAATCATCCGGAAAGCAAGATATGTAGTAATGGTAACCGTCAAAAATGGGAGGAGCATAGGCGTGTCGCTTTCATGGTGGGTTTTCTGGGGCTTGCTGTATTTCCAAGGAAAGACGGAAACATTGACATAAAAATAGTCGGGGTCGTCAGTACTCTAATAACTCAAGACAAAAGCACTCTCGCACCTATGATATTAGCCGATATCTTTCGTGCTCTTACAGCCTGCAAGGCCAGGAAAGACTTCTTCGAGGGATGCAATCTACTGTTACAAATGTGGATGACCGAGCATTTGTGCCATCGTCCTCAGTTTTTGAGCTACAGGTCTCCAGAGAAAACCTGCATAAAAGAGTTTTACACAAGGATTAAAGGGGTCAATCTGCCGGAAGGGTTCACAGGTTGGACAACATACTTTTGGTCCCTCACTGCTAGTCAAATAGAATGGACATTTGGATGGTTGCCCGTTGATGAAATCATATATATGCCAGCAGCAAGGCCGTATTTCCTCTTGATGGGTCTTAGAAGCATTCAGCCTTACGCCCCGTACAGGGTATTAAGACAACTCGGGAGATGCCAGAAAGTGCCCAAGGATGATGATCTTAGTTTGCAAGTGGTTGAGATTGGCCCCGACGGCCAATTTCCTGAAGCAAAGGTTCGCCAAGTCTGGAGCGAATGTCAATATTTAGCGGTGAATACTTGCATCCGGGATCGAGCCAAAGGAGAGTATCACCTGATTATCAGGCTCGATATAGAAGGGACATTGCATTCGGAAGGCCGGCCAAAAGGCCTCACCTCCAGGAGTTTGTTGAATCGTCGCAAGAGCAGTGGGCCTGGTTAGACAAAGAAAATGCATATAGGGCAAAAATAGGCGAGCTGGAAAAACATGTCCAAGACCTTAGTTTTGAAAACAGTGTGCAAGCTGCGACTGACGAGGGCGAGAAAAGGAAATTGGCCAAAGAAAATGAAGCGTTACGAGCCCAAATTCAGAAAATGAAGATAGTAGCTGAAACCCCTATTAGGAGTGCCAAAGATTCAAAGCTTATATAAATTTAAGGCAAAAAGTAAATGATTACAGTTTCGACCTCAACAAAGCAGAAAGGGAATTAGCTGGGGTTCGAAGACAGTTGGCTAAAAATGCAGAAGAACGAGCCCGCATGATTCAGCAGGTGAGAGAAGAACATGATAATGAGGTCGCCAGATTAAGGAAAAAGGTCATTACCGCAGAAAACAAAATGAGCAAACAAGCAAAAGAGTTCAAGGTTGAAAGGGAACACTGCTATACAGCTTTAGCACAATTAGAAATGGATCTGCAACAACTCCAGGAGCAAAATCAGCAGACTTTGGAGGCCATGGCCGAACAGATAGGGCGGTTGCTTCAGGAAAAAGGCATAATCAGAGAAAGAATCCTAGCTATTGCTCACTACATCACCAGAAAATGCCAAATGTGCAAGAATATGACTCAGACTACCTTCTTTACCTCAGTGATGATATTTGTGAAACAGATAATGAGTGACATAGACAGACTCCAAGGGAAACTTGCACATAGGCCCGGGGCGAGACCGAACGATGTCCCGCGGGCACCAAGAGCTTTAATGTATTCATGACCGTCATTAGAGTCTATATTTTCTTTTATTAGAGTTTGTCAGTTATTTGAGTCTGTATTTTTCTTTTCAAGTCAGTCTACTCTTTCATTTTAATGTGGAATAATTGTTGATGAAATTTGTAGCTCGTCTTGTCATTTAGAATCTGTTAGTTGTCTTCATGCGTCAGTCTTGAGTCCTTGTATTTGAAATGCTTGCTATTATTAAAATTGAAAATTCCAAAAATATTTTGTTTCTATTTTACATTTATTGCATTTGATCTGATTCAGGCATGGACACGATGTGTAGGCAATCTCCATAGGATCCTATCATATCCATATGAAAAGAGAAAATACAATGAGAATAACAAGCCAAAAAGAAAAAAGAAAAGAAAAGAAAAAGGGGAGCGGAAAAACAAAGAAAAAACAAGAGAGAAAAAAGAAGAGAGGAAAATCTGCAAAGTAAAAACAAAGAAACAAAGGCAAGAATAAAAGAAAGACGTCACGGTCGAGAATAAATAAAGTTGGGATGATGCAAGCGGTCGAGAAAATGCATAATAGAAATCGTTAATTGCCTAGGTGCATTCATTCCCCAAACGTGCGGCTATCTATTTGTTAATGCCCTAACCGCTAACAACATTGCTGCTGATGATGAGCCAGGCAAGTGGTTCAGTTGACTGGCATTCTGGCAACCCACCCATACAACACCCGCTCTAAAGATAAGTAAAAAATGGTCAACCAAGAGTTAGAAGCAAGCATTGTCGACCCATATAGGGAGGAAGAAGTTGTGGATGTCAACGCCATGAAAGAAGATATGTATAAATTGAAGCAACAGATGGCCGAAATGTACTAGGCTTGCGTAAAGGGACACCCATTACCAGCTTATCCTGCTAATCCTTCCTACATCCCACCATTGGCTCAGCCACAAGATCCTCCCACAGTGAATTCTTCTCCGGCTTACCCTACCTACCAGTAATACTACGCAACTACTTCCCAAACACCACCACCTCCACCACCCAAACAAATCCCATGTCCTCCACCTCTAACCACTCCCGCGTTTGTGGCTCCTCCACCCACCACATTATAGAGATCTTCTAGTGAACCCCTATTTCAAACCCAGGAAACCCACTATTACCCACTAGAACCCACCTTCAAACTACCTGAACCATATCCTTACACTCCCCATCTTGATATCTCAACTGAAGAAGAGAAGTGCCTCCTAAAAATCCTGAACAGGAGAAAGGTGAAAAGCTTGGAACAATCGTTCAGAAATATGCAAGGTCTAAGAGGACAGGTGACTGTCGTTTACAAGGACTTGTGCTTGTTTCCTGACGTCCAATTGCCTGCGGGATTCAAGTTACCAAAGTTTGATCTATATGACGGTCATGGTGACCCAGTAGCCTATCTGTGGGGATTTTGCGGCAAGATGAGAGGCGCCGGGGGAAGGGATGAGTTATTAATGGCATACTTTAGTCAAAGTCTCAGTGGTGCTGCTTTGGAATGGTATACACGGCAAGATCACGCCCGATGGTACACCTGGGATGATTTGGCCCAGGCATTCGCAGGCCATTTTCAGTACACCTTATAGATTGTTCCGGACCGGCTGTCATTGACCAAAATTGAGAAGAAGCCAGGGGAAAGCTTTAGAGAGTACGGTTTTTGGTGGAGATAACAGGCCGCCAGAGTTGATCCTTCAATAAAGGAAGGCGAAATGGTCGACTATTTTCAGCAGGCTTTGGAGCCTACTTATTACGGTCATCTGGTATCGGCAGTTGGGAAAACTTTCAACGAGGTAGTAAAAATGGGAAGTATGGTGGAAGAAGGTCTCAAGACTAACAAAATTATGAGCTATTCAGCGATTAAAGCAATTACCCAGGCCATCCAGAGTGGCACTGGAGGGGCGTTGGGAAAGAAGAAAAAGGCAGATGTTACAGTAATAGAACCAAGAGCTTGGTCCAGGGGTCCATCACCATATTATCACCAACCACGCCCCCATCCCCAAACCTACCCACACATCCCATATGGCCCGCCACAACACTACTATCCACCTCCAGTTCCCTACTTCTCCGTCCATCACGCCCAAACATACCCCCAACCTCAGACACCATGCCATGCACCCACCCCACAAAATACCTACCATACTAAAAACACATATCCACCTCCAAGAGCCTACAAAAACCCCACCGGATCTGGTTTTCGACCTAACCTTGCTTCCAAGAATGACAGGCTACAGAAGAAGAAAACTTTCACACCATTTGGAGAATCTTACACTAGCTTATACCACAGATTGAGACAATTGGGCATGTTAAGCCCGATTGAACCCAAAATACCAAATCCTCCCCCAAGGAACCTGGGCCATTTAGTGAATTGCGAATATTGCTCAGGTGCTCCGGGGCATGATACAGAGAAATGCTGGCATTTGAAAATGGCCATCCAGGAGCTTATTGATACCCGTCGGATTGAAGTACAGGCTCCAGAGACGCCTAACATCACTCAGAATCCATTACCCACCCATCATGAGACTCATATGATCGAGTTAGTGCAAAAAGGGGAGTGCAAGAAGCCTTTACAGACCGTGATGATGATCAGGGCCAGTGAGAACAAAGTAAATGAGAAATTAATCGGTGAAAAGGCATTGGTCACAGTAGAACAGACAGTCAGCAAACCAATAATGGCAGTTAAATAAGAACCCGTTAAAGTACCAGGAGCGGTTGTTAAGCCTGTTGTGATTGTAAAGGGCGCTCGCACAGAGCCGGTTATCATCAAACCGGTGACTCAGTTACCAGTGGCTAGTGAAAAGGACATCCCGTGGAACTATGACCGAGTGACTGTGATGTACAAGGGGAAGGAAGTTAAAGAAGAAGTTTGTGAAACCCGTGGACTGACTCGTTCAGGGAGATGCTTTGCCCTTGAAGAGCTGAGAAAGGTTAAAGCAGCCAAAGACAATCCAGCACCAGTAAAGAGGGTCGTAACTGAAGAAGAGGCTAAAGAATTCTTAAAGAAAATGAAGGCGCAAGATTATTCTATTGTAGAACAACTGAGGAAAACTCCAGCACAGATTTCACTGCTATCTCTATTGATTCAGTCAGACGAGCATCGCCGGGCATTGATGAAGATTCTAAATGAAGCCCATGTTCCGGATAAGATCTCTGTAAATCATCTGGAGAAGATAGCGAATAAGATTTTTGAGGTCAACAAGGTTATATTTTCCGATGATGAGTTTCCTTTGGAGGGTATTGAGCATAATAGGCACTTTACCTCACAGTGAAGTGTCAAGACTCGGTGGTTACCCGAGTATTGATTGACAATAGGTCTAGCACAAACATTTGCCCTCTCTCCACCCTGGAAAAGTTAAAAGTGGACAGTGAGAGAATCCAGAAGAATAGCATCTGCGTGCGAGAATTTGATGGAGAGGGAAAGGACACGGTCAGGGACATTGTGTTAGAACTGACTATAGGACCGGTTGAATTCACAATGGAGTTCCAAGTGCTCGATGTAGCAATCTCTTACAATCTCTTATTGGGTCGGCCCTGGATTCATGCCGCAAAAGCTGTGTCATCTACCTTGCATCAGATGGTCAAATTCGAATGGGAGCGATAGGAAATTGTTGTGCATAGAGAGGATAGTTCATGTAATAACATTATGCCTTTCGATGAAGCTGAGGACAACAAAGGTCCATGGGTTTACCAAGTCTTGGACACAGTAGCAGTTGCCAAAATTTCGGAAGGAGAGTGTATTCCCAGGCCTAGAGTAGCTGCTGCATCTGTCATGGTGGCTTTAGAAATGATAAAGAATGGATTTTTACCTGGAAAAGGCTTGGGTGCCTTGTTACAGGGCATCATACAGCCAGTATCTCTTCCTGGGAACTTGGATACTTTCGATTTAGGATTTAAGCCCACTACTGCTGACATAAGGCGAGCTAAGCAGATGAAAAAGAGAGCATGGACCCTTCCAAAACCCATACCCCGCCTATCCCGTTCCTTTGTCCGGCCTCGTACTAAGAGGCGCCCAGTAATATCAATGCTTAATTCTGTGATGATGGAACCCAACAAGGAGTTGATGGAAATGTTTGAAAAGCTGTTTGATGAGGTGAATATGATGGAGGCAGGCGAAGGTCCAAGAAAAGCAGATGTGCAGTTCGTGGGGCCCCGTGCAAAGCTTAATAATTGGGAAGCTACTCCTCTTACTACTCGGAGGGAGTCGTGATAGTTAGTTTTGATTTTCCTTTCAGTTTAATCTAGATTATTTCCGAGGTTGTAATTCGAATGCTATGTTCCATCCGTTTGGATGAGCTAAACCTTGTTATCTTACAATTTTAATGAAATGCAATTTCCTTTCTTTTTCATTCCTGATAGCCTTTATTTTGTCTTTCTTTTCTTTCTTGTACAGTCCATTATATGCTGGTATCACTGATGTGTCATGCATGCGGAGTCTTCGGCCTAGTCTAGATTACCAATCTAACTTCGAAATAATAATACAAGAAATTGAGTATGATGACGAGGTAGAATATGATGATGAGGAAGCCTTTGAAGAAATCAGTAAAGAATTAAGTCAATTTGAGAAAAAAACCAAACCTAACCTGAGTGATACAAAGACAATCAATTTAGGGGATCAGGAGAATGTACGGGAAACAAAAATAAGTGTCCATTTGGAGCCTCCGCTCAGAGAAGAGATAATCGAGGCGCTGCTTGAGTACAAAGATGTTTTTGCGTGTTCATATGATGATATGCCGGGATTAAGTACCGATTTGGTGGTCTACAAATTGCCCACCGACCCGGCATGCCCTCCTGTCAAGCAGAAGCTGAGGAAATTCAAAACAAATATCAGTGTGAAAATTAAAGAAGAGGTCACCAAGCAGTTTGATGCAAAGGTCATCCGGGTTACCCGGTATCCCACTTGGTTAGCCAATGTTGTGCCTGTGCCAAAGGATGGAAAGACCAGAGTGTGCGTTGATTACCGTGATCTCAATAAGGCGAGTCCAAAAGATAACTTCCCACTGCCAAACATCCATATATTGATTGACAATTGTGCCAAACATGAGATCGGTTCCTTCGTGGATTGTTATGCGGGTTATCACCAGATTTTAATGGATGAGGAAGATGCGGAAAAGACGGCATTCATCACGCCTTGGGGGACGTATTATTATAGGGTCATGCCACTTGGGTTGAAGAATGCAGGGGCAACATATATGAGGGCAATGACAACCATGTTCCATGATATGTTACATCGGGAAATTGAAGTCTATGTAGACGACGTGATTATAAAGTCGAGAAAGCAGTGTGACCATGTCAAAGACCTGAGGAAAGTTTTTCAGAGACTCCGCAGGTACAACCTCAAACTTAATCCAGCAAAGTGTGCATTTAGAGTTCTGTCGGGGAAGTTGTTAGGGTTCATGGTAAGTCGACGCGGTATTGATTTAGACCCGTCCAAAATCAAAGCCATTCAGGAGTTACCACCACCGAAAAGCAAGAAAGAGGTGATGAGTTTGCTCAGCAGGTTGAATTATATCAGCAGGTTCATTGCCCAGCTTACGACGACTTACGAGCCTATCTTTAAGTTGCTAAAGAAAGATGTTGTGGTCAGATGGACAGATGAATGTCAGGAAGCATTCGACAAGATTAAGGAATATTTGGCCAGTCCACCTGTGTTGGTTCCGCCAGAGCCGGGAAGACCCTTGATCCTCTATCTGACAGTTTTGGATAACTCTTTTGGCTGTGTACTGGGGCAGCATGACGTCACAGGAAAGAAAGAGCAGGCGATTTACTACCTCAGCAAGAGGTTCACATCTTATGAGGTAAAGTACACTCAGCTCGAGAGGACGTGTTGTGCTTTAACTTGGGTAGCGCAGAAATTGAAACATTACTTGTCATCATATACCACCTATCTCATCTCACGGTTGGACCTATTTAAGTACATTTTTCAGAAGCTCATGCCCACAGGAAGGCTCGCGAAGTGGAAAATCTTGCTCACGGAATTTGATACTGTCTACGTGACCCGTACTGCGATGAAAGCACAGGTAGTGGCTGATCATCTAGCCGAGAACCCAGTTGATGATGAATATGAACCTTTGAAGACATACTTCCCTGATGAGGAGACAATGCATATCGAGGAATCACAACAAGATGAAAAACCGGGGTGGAATTTGTTCTTTGATGGGGCTGCTAATACCAAAGGCGTTGGGATATGAGCAGTACTTATTTCTGAGACAGGGTAACACTACCCTGTTACAGCTCAACATCGCTTCTACTGCACCAATATCATGGCTGAATACGAGGCATGTATCTTGTGTTTGACATGGGTGTCCCGGAGATCTTGGTCATGGGCGATTCGAATCTTCTGGTGCGTCAGATTCAGGGAGAATGGGAGACGCGAGACTTAAAGCTCATACCATACCGGCAGTGTTTGCATGAACTTTGTCAACGGTTTCGATCGATAGACTTCAGGCATATCCCAAGGATTCATAATGAAGTTGCTGACGCTTTAGCCACTTTGGCATCGATGTTGCATCACCCAGATAAGGCGTACGTGGACCTGTTGTAGATTCAGGTCCGAGATCAGCATGCCTATTGTAACATGGTGGAAGAGGAACTTGATGGTGAGCCATGGTTTCATGATATCAAAGAATACCTCAGGATGGGAGTATATCCGGCACAGGCCACAGGGGATCAAAAGAAAGCCATTAGACGTTTAGCAAGCGGATTTTTCTTTAGTGGAGGAGTGTTGTACAAAAGAACTCGGGATCTTGGTTTACTGAGGTGCATGGATGCTAAACATGCCACAACTATCATGACTGAGGTACATGCGGGAGTCTGTAGACCTCATATGAGTGGATATGTATTGGCCAAGAAGATTCTTCGAGCAGGATATTATTGGCTCACTATGGAACGAGATTATATCAGTTTCGTACGCAAGTGTCATCAATGCCAAGTACATGGAGATTTGATTCATTCTCCACCATCTGAATTGCACACAATGTTGGGACCATGGCCCTTCATTGCTTGGGGAATGGATGTCATTGGGCCAATCGATCCAGCGGCGTCAAATGGGCACAAGTTTATTCTGGTAGCCATTGATTATTTCACTAAGTGGGTTGAGGCAAAAACTTTCAAATCGGTGACCAAGAAGGCACTTATCATTTGTCGATTCGGAGTCCCAAAGGTAATTATCACAGACAACAGTGCCAATCTCAACAGCCATTTGATGGCAGAGACATGTCAGCAGTTTAAGATCACGCACCGTAATTCCACCCCATATCATCCTAAGGCGAATGGAGCGGTCGAGGCAGCTAACAAGAACATCAAGACGATACTTCGGAAAATGGTGGAAGGGTCCAGGCAATGGCATGAGAAGTTACCTTTTGCCCTGTTAGGCTACCGCACTACTATTCGCACTTCAGTAGGGGTGACTCCTTATTCATTGGTATATGGTACCAAGGTAGTAATACCCGCATAAGTTGAAATACCATCCCTCCGAATTATTGCCGAATCGAAGATCGGCGATGACGAATGGGTCAAAGCCTGCTTGGAACAATTGATCTTGATTGATGAAAAGAGATTGGCAGCAATATGTAATGGACAGTTATACCAACAGAGAATGGCAAGAGCATATAACAAAAAGGTGCGTCCGCGGATGTTTGAAGTAGGGCAATTGGTGTTGAGACGTATCTTACCTCACTGGGCCGAAGCAAAAGGAAAGTTCGCCCCCAACTAGCAGGGGCCATTTGTTGTAACCCGAGTGTTGTCCAATGGTGCATTGTATCTAACAGATGTGGAAGGAAAATGTGTAGAAATGGCTATCAACTCTGATGCAGTCAAGCGATACTATGCATGATTTCTTTATCTAAATGTACCTAATTGTATTTGGCATTGTTTTGAGGTTGAAATGACGAAGGCATTTTGTTCTGCTATCCAAACACTTTATCCTTTGTTATCCTTTTGAGCCTTATTCTATTTTCTTTCGTATCTGTCTTTCGGAATCAATAACAAACGCGAAAACCCGAACGGGGAAAGTAAGTGGAAAAACAAGAGAAAAATAGTGAAAAGAGAAAAGAAGAGCAAAGAATAGAAAAGAAAAGGGAAAAAAAAAGAAAAGAAAAATAAAAGAAAAGAGAAGGAAAAGAAAAGAAATGAAAGAAAAGGAAAAATGGAAAAAGGAAAGATCACAACAACAAAATAATTATATGACCTGAACTACATTTGACTTGATCCCGAAAAGGGTACGTAGGCAGCCTCTCTCTGAGGTTCAGTCACACCAAAACAAAAGTCCAAAAGTCCCCAAGAAAGAAACTGGGGCAGAAGTTGTGGTCGTTGTGAGAAATCTGATTCCGAAAGTTGTAATTTTGAGCCAATGTTGAATTATTTTGAGCCTCTATACCCTTCCTTCTAAATCCTATCCAAAAGCCTGCATTATGGTCCAAAGA
Organism: Nicotiana glauca; assembly: GCA_026770625.1. Classification (NCBI taxonomy): domain Eukaryota; kingdom Viridiplantae; phylum Streptophyta; class Magnoliopsida; order Solanales; family Solanaceae; genus Nicotiana; species Nicotiana glauca. The sequence goes on along the minus strand of MU696952.1, from coordinate 79,214 downwards.
AAGACCTTCCGATTGATCTTCAAGAAATGTCAATACGAGCAGGTAAAGTGATTCATGTTGGGGCAACACTCTGATACCAGGAGAGAAAGGCAAATGATGGAAATGAGAGTCTTATTGATGAAAACCCTCACGGGCACCATAGGGCGACGTGAGTTGAGAGAAATAAAAATGAGAGAGTCTTATTGGTGAAAACCCTCACGGACACCATAGGGCGACATGATTTGAGAGAAATAAAAATGAGAGAGTCTTATCGGTGAAAACCTTCACAGGCACCGTAAGGCAAAGGAGAGTTTTTAGATGGGAAAATGAAACAAGTCTGTGGTTGAAAGGTGCTCGAAACATGGCAAAATGAGGTTTGGGTTTTGGTGAAAGTCAGGTTTTGAAAGTATGGAACAGCAAACGTGGCAATTGAAAGGTGATTGGTTGGACAGACTAGACTGGTTAATCCAAAATGCATGGCACGATCAATGGTACCAGCCGTTCCACTTAGATAAGTCCTATCTTTTTCTCTTCATTACAAATCATCCGTTTTCAGAGTCTTTCTATCCTTAACTTCAAGGTCATTGCATTTCATTCTCTTGAAGTCTGTCTATAAGATGTTTCAGTATCAGTTCTGTTCAAAAACAAAAGAAAGATGTCAAGGCTAACTACCAACTTCCCAGTTGTATGGCACAACAGGGTTGAACATTTTAAAAGAAAGCAAGGCATGAAGGAGCAATGGAAATCCCATCAGTGGGATAATCAGATAATTGTGGGGGAGAAGTAAAGTTTCACAATAAAGGTCAGAAACACAAAACAACAATACGGGATAGAACATCTGGGTCATCAAAGTCAGAGGGTTGAAAGTCAGTCAGAAAATCGAGGCGTTTTAAAGCAAGTCAAGGGAAACAAGTTAGAGCAGAGCCGGAAGAAGGAACATACCCAACAAAAATGCCAGCAGCTAACTACCATTTTATATTAACAAATTTTTCTTTGATTGAGACAGGGGAGAAAATTTTCTTTGTTTTATCTGTTTTGTCGCGATCAGGAGCCCACCTGGAGAACAAGGGAATACTTTTCAAATTCAGCTATCAGGAGCCCACCTGGAGAACAAGGGAATACATTTCAAAGTTTCAGCAGTCAGGCACCCACCTGGAAAACAAGGGAAGTATAATGCAAATTTTATCTTTCAAGTTTAATATTTGGTAACATAACGTGCTCAGTTATCAAACTGGGGCAGAAATATTTCTTTGTTTTATCTGTTTTGTCGCAATCAGGAGCCCACCTGGAGAACAAGGGAATACTTTTCAAATTCAGCAATCAGGAGCCCACCTGGAGAACAAGGGAATACATTTCAAAGTTTCAGCAGTCAGGCACCCACTTGGAAAACAAGGGAAGTTTAATGCAAATTTTATCTTTCAAATTTAATGTTTGGTAACATAACGCGCCCAATTATCAAACTGGGGCAGAAAATTTTCTTTGTTTTATCTGTTTTGTCGCAATCAGGAGCCCGCCTGGAGAACAAGGGAATACTTTGCAAATTTCAGCAATCAGGAGCCCACCTGCAGAACATGGCAATACATTTCAAATTTCAGCAGTCAGGAGCCCACCTAAAGAACAAGGGAATACTTTTCAAATTTCAGCAATCAGGAGCCCACCTGGAGAACAAGGGAATACTTTTCAAATTCAGCAATCAAGCGCCCACCTGGAGAACAAGGGAAGTACAATTCAAATTTTAGCTTTAAAATATTTGATAACATGATGTGCCAACCCACCAAATTGGGGCAGAAGAATTTTCTTTGTTTGTCTATTTTGTTGCAATCAGGAGCCCACCTGGACAACAAGGGAATACTTTTCAAGCATTGCAGTCAGGAGCCCACCTGGAGAACAAGGGAATAATTTTCAAGCGTCAACAATCAGGAGCCTACCCAATTTCAGCAGTCAAACATCACTCAGAGGAATGGCAAAACAGCACCAATCACAATTCATGGCAACAACGCAATAATTCCGTTGGAAGAACACAAGTTCAAGGCAACACAAGAGCAAGTTTGAAGACATAGATAGGACTATTTTTGTAATTCATAGACTATAGCTTAGGCTAGCTTCTTTTTCTTTTGACCCGGTGTAATAAGGAGGTCAGCAAACAGTAGCAGCAGCAACAGCAATGAGATCACAGCTCCTGGTAGTCCCAGCTACCAAACCTTCCCGAACTACACTGACCTGATTCCTGTTTGAACCAGGATATGTAGGCAACCTTTGAAGCAAGGTTCGATCAGTTCTTTCAAAAAATGCTTCACACGGAATATGCGAACGGGTAAAAATCGCTCATTTCCGCTCACTTATCTTTGCACAAAAACTCTTCGTGTTTTCGGGCAAAGAGGGGAAGCTGTGAGCATGTGATTTTTCCCCTAAGCAAATAGTTCCCAAAAATTCAAACAAAACAACTTCTTTATTATTTTACAATTTTTGTGAATTTTGTGGCTTTTTTGGTAATTGTTGTATTTTATTTGTGCATTTTAATTCATATGAAAAATAGCAAAATACATTGGCATTTAGGATTTAATTTCATATCTTAGTGTTAATTGGTAGTTTAAAATTGTTTTCATATAAAGAAAATGACAAAAAATGACTTTATGCACCTTTATTTTTAAATTTGTGAAATTTGTTTCGATTTTAGTGTAAAAGTAGAAATTAGTTAATTTTGGAAAATTAATCAATAATTTTAGTGTTAATTAGGTCTATGAGTTTTTATTTGTCATTTTAACAAACAACATAAAATTTCTACAAATATAAAATGAAAAAAAAAAAGAAAAACTATGATATAAAAAAGAGAAAACAAGTGAATAAAACAATGACAAACAAAAGGAAATCAAGTAAAAAGAAAGAAATTGGGTTTGGGCCATCGTTTGTTAAGGCCCAAACGAAGACCAAACCCATCCCAGAATCACCATCACCCAGCCCAAGTCTTTCCCATGACCCGGTCTGCTTCAGGAGATCACCAAACGACATCGTTCGGTCTTGGGTTTATTCTCAACCATTGGATGCTTATGATCCAACGGTCCACAATAATTGTTGAGGTTCTTTATAACTGTCCGAATTAATATGATAACCCTACACGACCAGCCCCATCTTCCTCATACAGACTTTGTATCTCCACCGGCGGAGCCGCCGCCGGCGAATGCTGGTCACTCTAATCCACCCCAAAATGACACCCCATGATCCTCTCTTCTCCCTCATCTCAAATCTGCAAATTTTTTCCTTCAAAACCTATCCCAGCTTGTCGAATATTCAGGTAAAGGTTTTTCGGCCAAAATGCCACCGTCCCCAATCACCACCAAATTAACACCGTATAACCGCCTGAGCCTCCTCTACACAACCCCCATAACCACTTGTCTTGAATGTGGCTGGAACGGTTCGAATCTTAAGTTGATGTTTTTCCGGCGAACCCTAAAGTGCTCCGAACCGCGTTAGATTGATACTGCATGTCCACCTCTTCCTCCCCTTGGAGGTTCTAACACTGATGGGGCTCAAAAATGGGCAGAGGTCATTCAAGTTGTGTATTACAATGGTGGTTGAGGTTCTCGAGTGAGCTTTAGCTTCTCTCTTTTTCTCCGTTTTGCTTTCTTTTCCCACGAATGATTAAACTCCTGTTGATTTTCCTCTTGTTTGTTTTTCTTTCTTTGTTCAATTCATTATTTATGTTGATGACCTAGATTTTAATTTGGTTTGTCTTAGTTCAAATATCAATAGTGACCATTAAATTAGGAATCGACATGTTTTGATTTAGGAATACATTCCTGATGAATTCTGCCTTTAGCTTAAATCATGTTTCAATTTTGGTTTAATTTTGTTTGAGGCTTGGGCTGACTTGATTAAAGGATTTTTGTTAGTAATAAGTTCAGGGGATAATTCAGGGAGTTAATTCAGGGGAATAGTGAGGGCAGGATAGGTAATTCAGGGGGGAATCTAGCTAGAATTCTATAGAATCTTCTAGATATGGGGCAGGGTCAGAATTTTAGAAAGGGAGAGTACTTACTTGAGTGACAAGTTAGGAATTAAAGGGGTAAAAGATAAATTGAATGAGGGACTAAAAAGAAAATGGAGAAATTGTTGCTTGCCTATAAAAAGGGCATCCAAATTGCCTTGCTAGGGTTCTTCTTTTCAGCCATTTTTAGCTCCCCAAAACTCCTTCACTCAAATTTCCAGATTTGAAGTAGAATTTGAATTTCAAAAACCAAACAGAAAATAAAAAAAAATACATAAAAAAAACAAAACCAAAAATGCTACTGTTCCATTGATAATTTTAGCTCACTTTCAGGTTTGATTGATTAACTTTGAGTTTTTGGTACATTTGGTTGAGTCTGATGCATAATGGCTCAAGTAAGGGTGTTCTGAGTGCACTTTGTTTCAATTTGGTGATTTGATTCGAGTTACTGAACAGTTCCTGATCTGCTGGTTTTAGCTTGGGGTCTAGAGTATTTTCTCTAAGTTGTTTTGGTCTTGACTAGGTGTGGAAATTGTTCTGAAGTTCCATTGCTTTGATTCTGGGCATATTCACATTGTAGAGTCTGTTGGTTTGAGTATTTGTGGTTCTTGTCGAGTCCTCAATTTGCTCTGGCTGTGGTCAAGTTTAAGTATTAAACTACTGCTGGTGTTCACTTGCTTCTGCTGACTGCTGCTGATCCTTCTTCTTCTTCATTGTTTCATACTTCCAGGTACACGATTGTAACCTTAGCGCTTGTAAGTTGAAAACATGGAAGCATGACTGTATATCAAGAGTGGAAATTTTGAGTTCTGATTTATTTTTACCATATTTGTATATCTAGACATGCTTTAGAGTTATATAGATTTCTGCTCGTTTGTGTATAATTGAATTGAATTGGACTATGTGAATGTCCGGATAGATGTAGATGATTTAGTGGCTGGGTTATTAATATGTAAAGGACTGAACCAATTTGGTAATGTAGTACCATCATGGTTAGGGATTGACAATAGAAGCTATCAAGGTCTGGGTTCACAGCGTTTTAAGTCACTAGTATTAGTTTAATTTTTCTCAACTTATGGTAGCATCAATTCAAATCTGTAGCTATAACCTTTTGCTATTTGTGGTATTATAGAAAATTAATTCAATTAGCATATTTGGTATAACCAATTTAGTGTGTTCAGTTAATTTGTTACTTAGTGAATTTAGGAGGATAATCTCATACCAAATTGGAGATCGAGTGGTCAGTGCTCTACTGCGAGCATTTTGAGCAAATTAAAGAAAATGTCATTGATCATTTGTCTATATTAAATTATATAGGTCTTTTTGCGATCCTTGTTTGGACTCGATGCTATTCTGGACACCACAACTGCATGGGCTATTTACGCAGGCTGGGGATTCGAACTCAAATCCCTGGCTAAGAGTAGGCTCGCGGATGTTCTCGAGTGGACATTTCTGTTTGGGCTGGCCTTTGGCCGATTTGGTTATCAACTTAAGACTGTTTCAAAGATGTCAATTCAAGGTTTAAATAATAATTTGAATTCGGGTTTTGAGTTAGGTAGCGGGTTCAAGCTAAAAGGTTCTTCCTTTTGTTTGGACCCGGACTTGAACTTGAAGCCTGAACTTTAATATTAATTAATTAGGATCAATAAAAAATAGAAAATTTAGTTGCTTTTAGGATTGGCCTTTTTAAATAAAATGAGACGAGCCTCGACCAATGAAATACAAAATTGCGGGGCCCTCAGTAAAAGCTAAAAATATATTTAGAAATTCGGGACGGGCCGTTTAGCGAATTTCACGGCCTTCCCCAAAATAATAATGCGTTAGACTCTTTTGGCACGATTTTAATAAAATTATCTTCTTAAACTCGGGTGCGCATTGATGCGACCCAAATCTAAATCTCAACGAAGTCGAAATGTGTTAACAATCACGGGTGCATTGATTGCGACGTGGTTCGAGATGCATTTTTACGACACTGCAATTCCTTTAAAATAATGATAAAAGTGGTTTACAAATAAAAGGCACATACGCTAGCATGTATTCAAATCAGATAAAATCAAGTACAACAGTCAAGCGACCGTGCTAGAACCACGAAATCCGAAAATGCCTAATACCTTCTCCCGGGTTAACAGAATTCCTTATCCGAATTTCTGGTTTGCGGACTGTTAACAGAGTCATCTTTTTCCTCGGTTAGGGATTCCACCGGTGACTTGGGACACCATTAATTTCCCAAGTGGCGACTCTAAACTTTAATAATCAAATCCCATTCCGATTGTCATTTAAGTGGAAAAACTTCTTTACGCCCTTGCGGGTGTGGTAAAAAAGGAGGTGTGACAGTCTTGGTTAACACCCTCTTTATCTCTCTATTGGATACTTCAACCTGCCCACTAGTTTGCGGGTGATAAGGGGTATCCACCTTGTGGCGTACATTATACTTTGCAAGTAACTTCTCGAAGGCTCTATTACAGAAGTGAGTGCCTCCATCACTGATAATCGCTCTTGGTGTCCCAAATCGAGTGAATATGTTCTTTTTCAAAAATCCCACCACTACTCTTGCATCATTAGTGGGAAACACAGTCACTTCTACCCACTTGGACACGTACTCCACAACAAAAAGTCTGTATTTATTGCCAAAGGAGCTGACGAAGGGGCCCATGAAGTCAATCCCCCAAACATCAAACACTTCCACCTCTTGAATCGGGTTCATGGACATGTCGTGGTGATGGGAGATGTTCCTAGTCCGCTGACATTCATTGCATCCCTTCACCCATAGGTAGGCAACTCTAAACACTGTTGGCCAAAAGAACCCGGCCTCAAGCACATTCGTAGCTGTTTGACCCCTCCAAAATGTCCTTCATATGTTGATGCATGACAAGCTTGCAAAACAGAAGATTATTCTATCTCGGGGACACACCTCCAGATCATATTGTCAACACATATTCTAAACAGATAAGGCTTGTCCGAATAATACATTCGTATATCATGATAAAACTTTTTTCTTTGGACAGATGAAAGGGGATAAGGAACTATACCGCTGGTTAGGTAATTAGCAAAGTCTGCATACCATGGCGCTTCCTCAAGACTATTAGCGAGCAGATGCTTGTCTGGAAAAGTTTCCATAATGTCCTCAACCTCAACCGTATTTTCAGCTCCCTCAAGTCGAGATAGATGATCAGCTACTTGATTCTCTGTGCCCTTACGGTCATGAATTTCAAGGTCGAATTCTTGTAGTAGCAACACCCAACGAATCAGGCGCGGCTTAGACTCCTTCTTCTCAATCAAGTACCTGAGAGTTGTATGGTCAGTGTATACAATTAACTTAGAACCAATCGGATATGATCTGAACTTGCCAAAAGCAAACACCACAACCAACATCTTCTTCTCAGTGATAGTATAGTTCAGCTGGGCTCCACTCAGCATTCTACTAGCATAGTATATTGGATGTATCAGCTTGTCTTTCCACTGTCCCAGCACAGCCCCCACTGCGTAGTCACTAGCATCACACATGAGTTCGAAAGGTTGCTCCCAGTCGGGGGTAACTATGATAGGTGTTGTGACCAACCTCTTTTTCAGCTCCTCGAATGCAACCCTGCAATAATCAGAAAACAAGAAAGGGTGATCTTTTTCTAACAATTTACAGAGAGGATGGGCAATTTTCAAGAAGTCGTTTATGAATCTCTGATAGAAACCAGCATGCCCGAGGAAGCTTCTAATTGCTTTGACTGAAGTTGGAGGGGCTAGCTTTTCTATCACATCTACCTTAGCACGATCCACCTTAATTCCTTTACTTAACACCCGGTGTCCCTAGACTATGCCCTCTTGTACCATAAAGTGGCACTTCTCCCAATTCAGAACCGGGTTAGTCTCGATACACTATTTCAGCACACGAGTCAGATTTATCAGACACTCATCAAATGAGTTCCCCACCACTGAGAAGTCATCCATGAACACCTCCATTATATCCTCTAGCTTGTTAGTGAATATGGCCATCATGCACCGTTGGAATATGGCAGGTGCGTTGTATATGCCAAAGGTCATCCTCCGAAAAGCATAAATGACATATAGGTAAGTGAAAGAGGTCTTCTCTCTGTCCTCCGGTGCAATAGAGATCTGATTGTACCCTGAGTACCCATCCAGAAAATGGAAATGTGACCTCCCAGCCAATCTGTCTAACATCTGATCAATGAAGGGAAGTGGGAAGTGGTCTTTCCGAGTGGCTAGATTTAACTTTCGATAGTCCATGCAAATTCTCCAGCCCGTGACGATTCTTGCAGAGATCAATTCATTGTTATCATTCTTAACTACCGTCATGCCACCCTTTTTAGGAATACATTGAACTGGGCTAACCCAGCTGCTGTCAGAGATTGGGAAAATGATTTCCGCATCTAACCACTTGATTACTTCTTTCTTCACCACTTCCTTTATATTGGGGTTCAGCCTTCTTTGGTGTTCCCTGGAAGGTTTGTGTACCTCTTCCAGTAGAATTTTGTGCATACAGCACGTGGGGCTGATCCCCTTTATGTCTTCCATGGTCCACCCAATGGCATTCTTGCACTCCTTAAGTACCAGCAACAGTTGTTGAGCCTGCACATCTAACAAACTAGATGAGATAATAACAGGTAATGTGGAGTTAGGTCCAAGAAATTCATACTTGAGATGGGCGGGCAGTGGCTTTAACTCCAGTTTTGGTGGTTCTTCGATTGATGGCATCGCTGGAGGAGTTTCTCGATTTTCCAAGTGCAAGGGCTTAAATTCTAGAGTTCTATCCCAAAACCCTCTACTCTCTAGCGCCAAAACCCATTCCGCCAGATCCTCTCCATTTACCTCATCCAAATTCGTTAAACATGCAGCAATGGGGCCCTCAATAGTCAGCCTTTCATCATCAGTCTCTACAATTACATCCACGGCATCAATAAGAAAGCAATAGGCGAATTCACTTGGTCGCCTCATAAATTTCTGCACATTGAATGTTATTTCTTCATCGTTCAGTCTCATCTTGAGCTCCCCAGTCTCACAATCAATTAGAGCTCTCCACATGGCCAGGAACAGTCTTCCAAAATTATGGGAATCTCTTCATCCACCTTGCAGTCTAGGATCACAAAATCTGTAGGGAACACAAATTTTCCTACCTGAATCAGCACATCATCCAGGATACCAGATGGTCGTTTCACAGTCTTGTCAGCCAGCTGCAAAAATATAGATGTTGGTCTAGCTCTTCCAATTCCCAGCCTCTTATAAATTGCCAGGGGCATAAGATTGATACTGGCCCCTAGATCATATAGTGTCTTAGAAAAACCAAAATTACCAATAGTGCATGAAATTGTGAAGCTCCCTCGGTCAGAGAGCTTTTTCGCAATTGGTCTAGTCACCACTGCACTACAGGTCTGAGTAAGAGTAACTGTGGCCAGGTCCTGAAAAACAAACTTTCGGGACATCAAGTCCTTCATCATTTTTGCATACCCAGGCATCTCCTTCAAAGCTTCAATCAATGGTATATTTACCTGGATTTGCTTTAGCATTTCAAAGAACTTCTTGTATTGCTCCTCCTTTTTGTACTTATCCAGCCTATAAGGGAAGTGTGCAGGAGGTCTCTTCTTCCCAATCAATTGGGACTGATCTTTATCAGCTGCTACATCAACTATTGGCTCCTAGACTGTTTCAGCTTCTTTCTCGGTCTCCTTCTGAATGTTATTTTCTTCTTGAGTAGGCTGGACTATCACCTCTGTCAGTTTCGTTGATTCATCCTGCTCAATGGGCACTGGTATGAGTGTCTCAGCCTGTCTAGCTTCTCGAGCCCTTTCTTTCTCTACATCCAGATCTCTGCCATCACGTAGACTCACCACTATCAGCTGCTTTGGTCCCTGATCTTTTGGGTTTATCTGGGTGTCTGCAGGTAGTGTCCCATGAGGACGATTGTTCAGAGACATCAAAATTTGGCTCACCTGCACCTTAATATTTTCTAGTGCTGCATCATTTGAATCTACTCTCTCATTAATTTTTGCATTAGACCCAATAACCTGCTGCATCATTGCTTCAAGTCTAGCAAACCCATATTCCTGCCTTCCACCATGCTGCTGCTGAGGCGGGTGATACCCCTACTGCTGATTCTGATTATTGTATCCCTGTAGTCTTGGGTAAGGTGCCATATTGTTGGGGATTCTCATACCTCCCATGTTCCCAGTGTTGAACTGTGGCTGTGATGGCCTGTACTGCTAATTTTGTTGACCCCAATTCTGACCACCCTGTCTCTGGCCGCCATAATTAGACATACAGTTCATGTCTTTAGGGTAGTGATGATGATCGTGTTCTGCATTCCACTGGTTACCAACTGGCTGACCGATGCAAGATATGCACAAGCCCCCATTAGTAGTATCAACAATATAAATTATCGCAATTACTCGGGAGAGATTTACGGTAAAAAGAGTGTTCATGATTAATAGAGATGGTTTGGTGAATCTATATGAAACATAACTGGAAGGGATTCCATCAATAGGGGAAATCACTATATTAGAACCTTCTCATTATTGTTTACAACCCAAGCATATTTAGGTTACAGTTGTTTATTTACTTTCAGTCTTAGTTATTAGAAATACCATCAACTATTGTTTACAACGTTTGGGAAAGTTGATTATAAACAATTTAGTAAGTCCAACAAAAGTAATTGATAGGTTAATTCTCTGTGGATTCGACTCTGGGCATAAATACTCAGGTTATATTTGCAACGTCCGCATGTCCTTTTATAAGGCATAGTTGGGCGTGATCAAATTTTGGCGTCATTGCCGGGGAATTAACGGTGTTATCAATTACAATTGAAAGAAGTACAAAAATTCTTAGTGTAGTCAGTTTTCTCTATACCCAATTTTTACATTAAAATTTTAACGGTTGTTGACTTGGTTGCACAGGTGCATGCCCAGAAATTCATCGAGATCTGGTGAAGTATTTAAAGTATTAGCAGATCCCGATAAAGTTTTCAAGGTTTTGAATCGGGCCAACCGAAAAAGCAAACAACAACAAACAACTGCACAATTCGAAACAATCATGGGAGATCATGAGGAAAACCCAGCAGTACCAATAGTGCTAGAGGCTGCTCTCTATGACTGGGGACAACCCACAGCTAAGAATCTATCCACAGCGATAGTAGTCTCGCAGATACAGGCTGAGTCATTCCAAATCACAAATAACATGCTGCACTTATTGCAGAATAAGGGACTATTTTCGGGGTCACAAGTTGAAGATCCTCAACAGCACCTGAAGAATTTCTTGTCTATCTGCAAAACCCAAAGGCAACCCAATGTAACTCTGGAAGCAATCAAGCTGTTATTGTTTCCATTCTCAGTGACAAGAGTTGCCCAAATATGGCTAAATTCACTCCCCATAAATTCTATAGCAACGTGGGATGAATTAGTCAAGCAATTCCACAACAAATTCCACCCACCCAACAAGACTGCTCAATAAATTGATGAGATTTT
>MU696952.1:53351-64599 GCA_026770625.1 Nicotiana glauca | reverse complement strand
ATGAACTAGTCAAGCAATTCCACAACAAGTTCCACCCACCCAACAAGACGGCTCAACAAATTAATGAGATTTTGAGCTTTAAACAGAGACCGATGGAGACACTGCATGAAACATGGGAGCATTTTAAAGGGATGCTGGTCATATGTCCACACCATGGTATTCCAGATCTAATGTTGGGGCAGCGGTTTTACATGGGATTGTCAGATAGCGTAAAGAACATTGTTGATGCTTCAGCTGGTGGGGCATTCTTGAGCAAAACATGGAGAGAGGGCCAGAGTCTGCTTGACAAGATGGCACAGAATTCGTGGTGGATAACCAAAAATGCACCTATCACTCCAGTGGTGCACTCAGTGCCTTTAGATCCATCCAATTCTATGGCTGAAAATATGGCCATCTTATTGACACAAATGAGCATTCTCACAAAAAAGGTGGAAGAGTCAGGGCAGAAACAGCAGGTACATATTGTTGATACTATTAATGGGGGCTTGTGCACATCTTACATCAGTCAGCCAGTTGGTAACCAGTGGAATGCAGAACACGATCATCATTACTACCCTGAAGACATGAACTATGTGTCTAATTATGGCCGCCAGAGACAGGGTGGTCAGAATTGGGGTCAACAGAATCAACAATACAGGCCAACACAACCACAGTTTAACACTGGGAACATGGGAGGTATGAGACCCCCCAACAATATGGCACCTTACCCAAGACCACAAGGATACAATAATCAGAATCAGCAGCATGGGTATCACACGCCTCAGTAATAGCATGTTGGAAGGCGGGAAGATGGGTTTGCTAGACTTGAAATGATGATGCAGCAGGTTATTGGGTCTAATGCAAAAATTAATGAGAGAGTAGATGCACATGATACAGCAATCAAAAATATTGAGGTGCAGGTGGGCCAAATTTTGATGTTTCTGAACAATCGTTCTCATGGGACACTACCTGGAGACACCCAGATAAACCCAAAAGATCAGGGACCGAAGCAGCTGATGGAGGTGAGTCTACGTAATGGCAGAGATCTGGATGTAGAGCAAGAAAGGACTCGAGATGCTAGATAGACTGAGACACTCATACCAGTGCCTATTGAGCTGGATGAATCAACGAAACTGATAGAGGTGACAGTCCAGCCTGCTCAAGAAGAAAATAACATTTAGAAAGAGACCGAGAAAGAAGCTGAAACAGTCTAGGAGCCAATAGTTGATGTAGCAGCTGATAAAGATCAGTCCTAATTGATTGGGAAGAAGAGACCTCCTGCACCCTTCCCTTAAGGGCTGGCTAAGTACAAAAAGGAAGATCAATACAAGAAGTTCTTTGAAATGCTAAAGTAAATCCAGGTAAATATACCATTGATTGAAGCTTTGAAGGAGATGCTTGGGTATGCAAAAATGATGAAGGACTTGATATCCCGGAAGTTTGATTTTCAAGACTTAGCCACAGTTACTCTTATTCAGCCCTGTAGTGCAGTAGTGACTAGACCAATTGTGGAAAAGCCATCTGACCCAGGGAGCTTTACAATTCCATGCACTATTGGTAATTTTGCTTTTGCTAAGGCACTGTGTGAAATAGGGGTCAGCATCAATCTTATGCCCCTGGCAATTTATAAGAGGCTGGACATTGGAAGAGTTAGACCCACCTCTATGTTGTTGCAGCTAGCTGACAGGACTGTGAAATGACCCTCTGGTATCCTAGATGATGTGCTAATTCAAGTAGGAAAATTTGTGTTCCCTGTAGATTTTGTGATCCTAGACTGCAAGGTGGATGAAGAGATTCCCATAATTTTGGGAAGACAGTTACTGGCCATGGGGAGAGCTCTAATTGATTGTGAGACTGGGGAGCTCAAGATGAGACTGAACGATGAGTGCCTGATAAATCTGACTCGAGTGCTAAAACGGTATATCGAGACTAACCTGGTTCTGAATTGGGAGAAATGCCACTTTATGGTACAAGAGGGCATAGTCTTGGGACACCGGGTGTCAAGCAAAGGAATTAAGGTGGATCGTGCTAAGGTAGATGTGATAGCAAAGCTACCCCCTCCAACTTCAGTCAAAGCAATCAGAAGCTTCCTCGAGCATGCCTGTTTCTATCGGAGATTCATAAAAGAATTCTCGAAAATTGCCCATCCTCTCTGTAAGTTGTTAGAAAAAGATCAACCTTTCTTGTTTTCTGATGATTGTAGGGTTGCATTCGAGGAGCTGAAATAGAGGCTGGTCACAGCACCTATCATAGTTTCCCCTGACTGGGAGCAACCATTCGAACTCATGTGTGATGCTAGTGACTACGCAGTGGGGGCAGTGCTGGGACAGCAGAAAGACAAGCTGATACATCCAATATACTATGCTAGTAGAATGCTGAGTGGAGCCCAGCTGAACTACACTGTCACTGAGAAGGAGATGTTGCTGTGGTATTTGCTTTTGACAAGTTCAGATCATATCTGATTGGTTCTAAGATAATTGTATACACTGACCATGCAGCTCTCAGGTACTTGATTGAGAAGAAGGAGTCTAAGTCATGCCTGATTCATTGGGTGTTGCTACTGCAAGAATTCGACCTTAAAATTCGTGACCGTAAGGGCACAGAGAATCAAGTCGCTGATCATCTATCTCGACTTGAGGGAGTTGAAAATGCGGTTGAGGTTGAGGACATTCTGGAAACTTTTCCAGACGAGCAGCTGCTCGCTACTAGTCTTGAGAAAGCGCCATGGTATGCAGACTTTGCTAATTACCTGGCCAGTGGTATAGTTCCTTATGACCTTTCATCAGTCCAAAGAAAAAAGTTTTATCGTGATAGCCACATGTATTATTATGACGAGCCTTATTTGTTTAGAATATGTGTTGACAATATGATCTGAAGGTGTGTCCCCGAGATAGAACAATCTTCTGTCTTGCAAGCTTGTCACGCATCAGCATATAGAGGACATTTTGGAGGGGTCAGGATAGCTGCGAAAGTGCTTGAGGCTGGTTTCTTTTGGCCGACAGTGTTTAGAGATGCACACCTATGGGTGAAGGGCTTCAATGAATGTCAGCGAACTGGGAACATCTCCTGTCACCACAAGATGCCCATGAACCCGATTCAAGAGGTGGAAATGTTTGATGTCTGGGGATTGACTTCATGGGCCCCTTCGTCAGCTCCTTTGGCAATAAATACATACTTGTTGTTGTGGAGTACGTGTCCAAGTGGGTAGAAGTGACTGTGTTTCCCACTAATGATGCAAGAGTAGTGGTGGGATTTTTGAAAAAGAACATATTCACTCGATTTGGGACAACAAGAGCGATTATCAGTGATGGAGGCACTCACTTCTGTAATAGAGCCTTCGAGAAGTTACTTGCAAAGTATGATGTACGCCACAAGGTGGCTACCCCTTATCACCCGCAAACTAGTGGGCATGTTGAAGTATCCAACAGAGAGATAAAGAGTGTGTTAACCAAGACTGTGAACGCCACAAGAACTGATTGGGCGAGAAAGCTAGATGATGCACTCTAGGCCTACAGAACTGCCTTTAAAACACCAATTGGTATGTCACCATATAAGTTGGTGTTTGGAAAGGCATGTCACCTGCCAGTGGAACTTGAACATAAAGCGTGGTGGGCATTGAAGCAGCTGAACTTAGATATTAAGGCTGCAGGCACAACTAGAATCACTGATTTGCATGAGCTTGACGAGTTCAGACATCTTGCTTTTGAGAGCACAATATTGTACAAGGAAATAATGAAGAGGTTACACGACCAGAACATTGTTGAACGATATTTCAAACCCGGGGACATGGTGTTGCTCTATAACTCAAGATTACGGTTGTTCCCTGGTAAGCTTAAGTCAAGATGGTCTGGACCGTTTCGAGTGATTGAAGTATTCCTTTCAGGTGCTATAGAGATTGTCGTAGAGAAAGACTCTTATACATTTAGAATCAATGGGTAGAGATTGAAACTATATGTGGTCATTAACGAACCAAAGGAAGGGTGTGAGATCCACCTGACTGCACCTCAGAGGTCGAGCGAGCTTTAAATACGCTCACGTGCGTCATGCTGCAACATTAAATCAGGTGCTGTGTGGGAGGAAACCCATGAATGTGTTGTAAGTATAGTATGTAATGTCATGTAAAACAAAAAGAGTGGTTGAGCGAATATTAATTACGCTCGTGCTGCGTCGTGCCGTGACATTATATCAGGCGCTTCATGGGAGGCAACCCACGATAGTATAATTTCTAACATATTGTATATATGCAGGATAGTGCGGAGGACTTTGCATCATGAGCCTAGGCATAACATGGTTAAGGTAGGCATTAAAAGAGGTAAAAATAGTGCCTGAGGGGCAAAACAATGAAAAGAACCCCGAAATTGGTATCCAGGAACAGGCTCACCGTGGTCACGGTGTAACCGCGGTAGGACTGCGGTCAGAGACCCTCTCTAAAGATGGTTCACCGCGGTCACGGCGTAATCGCGGTGGGACCGTTGTCAAAGACCCTCTCTGAATATGGTCATCGTGGTCGCGGCGTAACCATGATGGGACCGCAGTAGGTTAGAGGACCATTCTGGCCGCGGTTCTGGCGTAACCGCAATAGAACCGCAGCAGGATGCGGAACTTTCAGGGACCAAAGTATCAATTTGGGGAAACTTGGTGTAAAACCCTTATAAGATGCAGAAATTCGGCCACAATAGGGCAAGGCTTCTTTTTGAGAATACTTTTGCAAGATACACAAGTATGAGAGATCACCCAAAAACATCATAGTTCTTTATCTCTTCTTTTTCTTGCTATTTTCAATTATGAATATTTTTGTAGTTTATCCTTGCGTTGTTATGAGTAGCTGAATATTTTAGTCTAAGGTTTTGATGGAACCTATTGAAAGATGAACTTCTTGATTATGTTAATATAGTTTTCCAATTAATCTTCATTTGTTCAACTACGTATTGAAATCCTCAATTAGCTGTGCCTATTTAGTGTGCATAACTCGGAAAAGAGTGCATATTTAGGTAATTGTTGAACAATACCACTACCAAAGTATATGAGGGATCTATAACTGTGGGTTTAAAGGCGGAATTAGGGATAACAAAGCCTTGGGTGCAATCTAAAGTGAGCTGTAATAAACAAAGTCAGCTAGTGTATCTCGGGAGAGTGTGTCTAGTAAATTATCGCGATTACTCGGGAGAGATTTACGGTAAAAAGAGTGATCATGATTGATAGATATGGTTTGGTGAATCTATATGAAACATAATCGGAAGGGATTCCATCAATAGGGGAAATCACTACCTTAGAATCTTCTCATTATTGTTTACAACCCAAGCATATTTAGTTTACAGCTGTTTATTTACTTTCAGTCTTAGTTATTAGAAATACCATCAACTATTGTTTACAACGTTTGGGGAAGTTGATTGTAAAAAATTTAGTAAACCCAACAAAAGTAATTGATAGGTTAATTCTCTGTGGATTCGACTCTGGGCATAAATACTCAGGTTATATTTGTAATGTCCGTGTTTCCTTTTATAAGGCATAGTTGGGCATGATCAGTTAGCTCTGTTAAGTGATTTTGGATTTATGAGCACATACGGAATGTGGTTTGGAGGTCCGTGGTAGAATGAGGCTTGAATTGGCGAAATTGGAAAGTTGGCATTTTCCGGTCGGCAGTGGAAATTTTGATATCGGGGTCAGAATGGAATTCTGACCATTGGAGTAGGTCCGTTGTGTCAATTTTGTCGTGTATGCAAAACTTCAGGTCATTCGAATGAGGTTTGATAGGTTTCGGTATCGTTTGCGAAATTCGGAAGTTTGGAAATACTTAGGCTAGAATCAGAGAGTGATTTGGTATTTTGATGTTGTTTTGAGTGTTCCAAAAGTTGGAATAAGTTTGAATGGTGATACGTGACTTGTTGGCATGTTCGGTTGAGGTCCCGAGGGGATCGTGATGGATTTGGGTGGTTGACAGAAAGTTTGGCTTTGAGCTAATGCTGCTGATTTTTTTGCTGCTTCTGTTATTTCCGCACCTGCGGATTGGGGACCGTAGGTGCGCTAGGAGGACCGCAGATGCGGAAATGGAAGGCCAGGGCTGGACTGCAGATGCGAAGGAATTGCCAAATCTATGAGGTCGCATGTATGATTTAGGGGCTGCAGATGCGTATATGGTGCAGTAAGTGATTTCCGCACCTGCGAGGGAAATTCTGCAGGTGCGATGCCGCAAAAGCGTGAATTCAACTGCAGGTGCGGTTTTGCTGGACAGAAAACTCCAGCTCGAGGTTTGTTCTTCATTTTTTGATTTTAGGCTTGAGGAACTTGGGAGAGAGGTGATTTTTCGAGGGAATTGAAGGAGCAACATTGGGGTAAATAATTCTAACCCATAATAGTTTAAATTTCATGAATTTATGGTTTTCTTTATCATCTAATTATGAAGTTGAGCTAGAAATTTGGGAATTTAGGGGTTGGAAATTAGAGAGCAGATTTTGAGGATTTGAGTGACCAAATGAGGTCCGAGTTTGATGGTATTTGTATGTATAGACTCGGGAGTGAAAAGAGTTTCTAGTTTTGCGGTTTTTTAGATTCCGAGACGTGGGCCCGGGGGCCGAGTTTGAGTCAAGTTCAAGATTTTTTGAGTTTAATTTGATTATTTTTGTGTGGAATTCACTCCTTTAGCGTATATTAATGATAATATACTGATTTTGGTTAGATTCGGAGCATTTGGATGCCGAGTCGAGAGGATAGAGCATATCTGTGTAGAGTTTTGACTGGTTTGAGGTAAGTAATGATTGTAAATCTAGTCCTGAGGGTATGAAACCCCGGATCTTCATACTATTTTGATAAATGGGGTGACGCACATGTTAGGTGACGAGCGTGTGGGTGTGCACCAATAGGGATTATGACTTGGTTCGTCCCGTAGCAACTGTAAAGTTGCATATTTTGATAAACTCTATATGATATCTATGTGTTTTAGAAATGACTCTGTAAACTTAGGTTGAATGTCATGTTTGGGACCTTGTGTCGTACTTTTTGGACCCTCAGGGGTATTTTACTACTATCCTCACATTGTTTTGATTCGAAATTATATCCTCTATCATGATTTTTACCTATTTATTGTCTGATTCAGTTTCATTACTCTATTTATAAATATATGAAAGTTGTTTGGGCTGAGTTCCCTGATTTTTTACTGAAATGCCCGAGTGGCTTGTGAGGTTGATGACTGAGGGAGGCCGAGGGCCTGATGGTGAGGATTATATAATTATGGATCAGGCTGCATGCTGTAGCGATATATATATATATATATATATATATATATATATATATATATATATATATATGTGTGTGTGTGTGTGTGTGTGTGTGTGTGTGTGTGTGTGTGTGTGTGTGTGTGTGGATCCGGCTGCATGCCGCAGAGATATATAGATCGGGATCCATGCCACTGCGTTATGTTGGATCGGTTTGCACGCCGGATCGATATTACGCTTGGGTTGTAGGAGCTCCTCCGAAGTTTGCAAACCCCCAGTAAGCGCAATCGACTATATATTTATGGATCGGGCTACACGCCACAACGATTATTATAAGGTACCTATTGAGCGTGAGTGCTGATTGATGAGAGTTGAGTCACGAGTGACTAAGAGGCTTGCTTGAGGGGCTATATACATATATGAGTGATACTTTGCCCGAGGGGCTTGTTTTTATGAAATTACTATTTTCACTCTTCTTTCATACTGAGCCTATACTGAAAATGTTGAACAATATTTTAAACAACATTTATTGAAACTGGAATTTTTATGAGATATTCGGAATTTAACTGCTAATTTGAATCTTGTTATTTCCATTGAGGTTTTATGTTATGAGATGTATATGATTTTAAATGCTTGTCACTCCACTCAGTCTTTATTTACTTTTATTACTTACTGAGTTGGTGTACTCACATTACTCCTGCACCTTGTGTGCAGATTCAAGTATTTCAGAACCCGGTAGCGGGTGTTGATTACTCAGTGGCAGGTTCATCGGAGTTAGCAAGGTAGCTGCTTGGCGATTGCAGCCCTACTCTTCCTCCCTCCTTATTCTCCCTTAGTTGTATTCAGTGATTTTTTTGGCCATGTTGGTATTGATGTTGTCAGACGGTATGGTCATGACTAGTTACACCTCAATGTCGGGCTTCTTTCCACAATGTTGTTTGGATTTAAACACTTTGTAAAGTTTTATTGTTAAATAGCTTTGAATTTATCTTAATAATAAAAATATTGATTGGTTTTGGGATTATGTCGGCTGGCCTAGTTCCATAATAAGTGACATCACGACCGGGTTGGTTTTGGGGTCATGACATGTTATTCATGTATTATGTCTTCCATGCTTTCGATAGATTGTTTAATTCTTTAATTTCTCATTTTCATGTTATTTCTACGTTGAGATTATTGAGATGCTGGTGTTGAGATCGTGAATTGTTGATTGGTTATTGATGCTATTTGTTGGAAGATGCTCATATGACAAGTTGCGTTCATATACCATTGTTGATGTTGATCTGCTACTCATCTTGCTTGGTAATGTATTTTATGTGATTGCTCAGTGAAGAAGAGTGAAATATATGGAGGGTATTATCTTGCACACCGATATTGTTACTTGAGTAAACATGAGGATTTGCAGGGAAGATGTTTCCATGCTTGTTTTTATATTATTATTTGAGGACGAGAATAAAAGTAGGAAAGGTGATGCCTTGTAATTGTTTTTATATTATAATTTGAGGATAAGAGTAAAATCACGAAAGGTAATGCCATGCAATTTTATTGATTCCATCGCTCTTTACCTTGATATTTGAAATGTGGACTTCGCTTTATGGCGTTTGTTATTTTCTTTTGAAAGAGGTTTACCTAGTGACATTTTACTCTTATGTTTCACTTTTATGCACCTTTACTTGTGTACTTGTTATTCCTTCCATATTGTTATTATCCTGTTGTTACATTTGATACTCTACCTATTATTTTGTTACTTCCTGATATATAATTGTAAGTGTCCATTATAGGTGTTTTGTTTTAGCATCGTCACTATCTCGTTGGGTTTAAGCTCGACATTTACTGAGTACATTAGGCCTATTGTACTCTTACTATACTTTTATAATTTTTTTGTGGATCCGGATATGGATACCAACAGAGTCCCGAGAGGTGCTTAGTAGATATCAGGCAGGTAATTCGAGGTAGAGCTACATTCGATTCGCATGCCTTGAGTCATCTTCTTACTTCTATTATACTGTCTTATTTTTCAGAGAATGTTGTATTTCTTTTAAAACAATATATGTTGTAGACTTTAGAAGCTCTTGCACATGTAACTCCACATCTTGGGATGATTTGTGTTAGATATTAGTTTTAGACTTATCATGTTTATCCCAAAACTGCTTTTACGCTATGTTTGATGTTAGTCATTTACTACAGTTATTTCGTATTTTACTATTGTGTATTGTCTTGCCTAGCAAGCGGTTTTAGGCGTCATCACGAACCAAATTGGTTGGAAATTTGGGTCGTCGCATATTGTTTCAAATAATAAGTCACGCGCGCTTACTAACATTTTGGTTTGAGGTGTAACAAATTAGTTATCATACACATATAAAAATTAAAAATTACAATATACAAATATTTCAATAATTTCTCATGATTAATTATGCCAATAAATCAATAATTAATCAGACGTCAATCCTAATGCTTTATTCACTCTATTGAAAATAATTAAAGGGAAATCTTGTGTCACGAACCAGAATATTTTACCTTCGGGGTTGAGAAGGCGCCTAACATTTTACTTGCTAGGCAAGCCAACGTTAAAGAATTAACAAAATCAACATCAGTCAATTTTAATAACAGAACTTAATCAAGCTAAACAGAAAATACAGAATATTATAAAACCCAAAGTAACTGAAGCATTTAGGATCCGGAGTCACAACTCACGACCTACAATGATTTGCTACAAACAAGGTCTGAATGATAACACACTGTTTTGGAAAAAAAAAAAAAGAAACAGTAAAGTAACAAGTCTAGGAAGAGACTCCAGGGTCTACAGATGCCAACAGGTCTACCTTGGTCTCCTGTCGATCAAGTCCAACTACCAAACTTGGGGTCATCTCGGGACAAATCTGCACAGAAAACAGAGTGCAATATTAGTACAACCAACCCCATTTGGTGGTAAGTGCCAAGCCTAATCTCGGCAAAGTAGTGATGAGGCTAGGACAAGATACATACATAAACTGGTGCAGTTAAACAATATACAAGTACAATAACAACTAATAGAAGCTAACCAGATAATAACGGGAGGGGAAACATGCTGAGGGGATTGCAAGATAAAGAATCATAGCAGCGAAATTTAAACAGCCAGTACACCTTGAACCAGTAACAATAAGTAAATACAGTAACGGCAAATGCACGGCATCGCCCTTCGTGCATCACCAAATAATCATGTCACGACCCAAACTGATGGGCCGTGATGGGCACCCGGTACCTTGCTCAATCGAGTACCAACATAACGTATCTTTTCATGTCATACTATCATAGATAACTGAGTCGGAAGGCTACCGTGAGATAAGTAGAATACAACATGTGATACCAACTTATACATAAGACATACATACTTATAAGACCAAAATAACCACTCGTATACTGAACATAGGTCGACAAGGTCATACAATCTTTTACGTACATGACATCTGTGTACGAGTCTCTAAGAATACGTAATTTTCATAAAAATCAGGAGAAAGTCCCGACATACCAAACAATACACGTCTAAGTCATACTAACCAAACAAGCAACTCCGAAGCAAATGGCACGCACCAACATCTTCTGCTGAGCTGATAGCCTACTTGGAGGGCTCTCGACCTGTCTATCGGGACCTACGGGCATGAAATGCAGCGTCCCCATGGAAAATGAATGTCAGTACAAATAATATACCGAGTTTATAAGGCACATAAATAAATACATAACAGACATGGAAGAAATATAGAGTAAATGACTCAACCTGTAAGTCTGAATAACTCTGTAATTCATAAAATAATTATAGTGTCATGCATATGCGTATGAATGGCATGTCATGCACATGTACATGTGTTCATAACATCATCAAGCCTCTGAGGGTATACCATCATATCATCTCGGCCACTGTGGACAAAATCATCAACGTATACCAGCTGATCAGATGGTGGTGCATATATAATGCCATAACCTTTTTTATATCATACATACATACATACATACATATATATATATATACATACATACATATATATATATATATATATATATATATATATATATATATATAT